>CAUYQV010180342.1:0-39401 GCA_963574575.1 Galagoides demidoff
TGAAGTGGGTACACACAAGAGAGAGTGAAGTCGTTTAGAACAATCAATAGAACAAACCAGGATTTGGATGCATATGAGCAACAAGAAAGTTAGGCAGCAGAGTCTCAAGGCTGGTTCAATATATGTAAATCTATAAATATAATTCATCACATAAACAAAATAAAACACAAAGACCATATGATCCTCTCAATTGATGCAGAAAAAGCTTTTAATAATATCCAGCACCTTTCATGATCAGAACCCTTAAGAAAATAGGTATAGAAGGGACATTTCTTAAACTGATAGAGGCCATCTACAGCAAACCCACAGCTAATATTGTATTGAATGAAGTTAAATTGAAATCATTTCCACTCAGCAGGAACCAGGAAAGGTTGCCCATTGTCTCCACTGCTTTTTAACATTATAATGGAAGTCTTGGCCATCTCAATCAGGCAAGAAAAGTAAGCAGAGAACCCTCAGAATGGGAGAAGATATTTTCAGGTTATGTCTCTGACAAAGGTTTAATAACCAGAATCCACAGAGAACTCAAATGGATTAGCAAGAAAAGAACAAGTGATCTCATCTCAGTGTGGGCAAGGGACATAAAGAGAAACTTCTCTGAAGAAGACAGGCACACAGCCTACAGTCACATGAAAAATGCTCTTCATCCTTAATAATCAGAGAAGTGCAAATCAAAACTACTTTGAGATATCATCTAACTCCAATAAGATTAGCCCACATTACAAAATCTCCAAACCATAGATGTTGGCATGGATGTGGAGAAAAGGGGACACTTCTGCACAGCTGGTGGAAATGCAAACTAATACTTTCCTTTTGGAAAGATGTTTGGAGCTCACTTAGGTATCTAAAAATAGACCTGCCATTCAATCCTTCAATTCCTCTATTAGGTATATATCCAGAGGACCAAAAGTCACTTTATAACAAGGATATTTGCACCAGAATGTTTATTGCAGCCCAATTCATAATTTCTAAGCCATGGAAGAAGCCCAAATGCCCATCAACCCATTAATGGATCAATAAATTGTGGTATATGTATACCATGGAATATTATGCTGCCTTAAAAAAGATACATAGATGTAGCTGGAACATATTCTTCTTAGCAAAGTATCTCAAGAATAGAAGAAAAAACATCCAATGTACTCAACTCTACTCTGAAACTAATTTATAAGCACCTACACTTCCAAATGAAAGCTATAACCCAACTATAGCCCAAGATGAAGGGGAAATAGGAGAGGGAGGGGAGGATGGGTTGAGGGAGGGTAATTGGTGGAACCACACCTATGGTGCATTTTACAAGGGTACATGTTAAACCTGCTAAGGGTAGAATATAAATATCTTAACACAATAACTAAGAAAATGCAGTGAAGTCTATGTTAACCAGTTTGATGAAAGTATTTCAAATTGTATATAAAACCCACACATTGTACCCCATGATTGCATTAGGGTACACAGCTATGATTTAATAAGAAAAAATTTTAAAAAAAGAAAGTTAGGCTGGAATAGAAGATGGATTAAGTAGAATTATCTCACATTCCTGTTCCAGTATTTCACTCCTCTATACTGCACCTTCATCAACTATCTAGGTCAAGTTCACTTCCTATTTTCCCATTTCTGAGGGATTGAGAATAGTCCTGGGAACATGTTTTCTGTGGGGATGTGTGTGTGTGTTTTTTAAACTACATCCTGGTACTTATGCTGTGGCTCAGATCACCCTCGCCTGATCCACAGCACAAACTAACAAGAAGACAAGGACTCAGATGTGTCAAAGAGGAGAATGCCCAGGATCAAATCCTTTTCCCAAGGGAGCCAGCATAGAGTAATGAAGGGAAGAAGGGACCAGCAGAAGTTTGTTGCTATGGTAGAGCCAGATGTCCATCTGAGATCTAAAAATGTGAGGCAGGAAGAGAAAATATTAGCACCTGAAAAAGCAGAAAAGAAGACTCTTAAGTTATATTGGAATAATCATATTGGGAAAGTGAGAAATGACATGATGCCCAATGCAATCTTGCTTGGGACTGAGAAAATTAGGAGTGATTAAAAACAAGAAAGAAATAGGATCATGTACATCAACATTTCCCACAAAGAAATAGTCTGGGAGTGGGAGGAGGAAGTGGGAGAAAGAAAGATTTCCTGCAATGTCAGGGCAGGAAATGGCCCTGCCTCTGGAGTGAGGGCTATTGAAGGCCTGTAATGTGGTGTGCCCATATTTACTGCTGTATGGAAAAGTAACCCAAAACTCAGTGCCTAGAAACATCATTCTATTTATTTGTTCACAATTCTTCGATTAGAGCAGGGCTCAATGTGGACAGTTTGTTATGGATTGAATCACATCTTCCAAAAAGATATAGTGAAATCCTCAGTACCCGGGAACATGACCTTATTTGGAAGTAGGGTCTTAGTAGATGTAATAAAGTTCAGATGAGGTTGTGAGGGTGGGCCCAAATCCAGTGGAGGATGTCCTTATAAGAAACTTGGGACATAGCCACAGAGGGAAGACAGCCATGTGAAGACAAAGGCAGGGATTGGGGTTGTTGAGGAAAGCCAAGGAATAGCCAAGGGCACAGGATGCTACACAGCAAAGAAGGAACTGCCCTGAAGCCTTCAGAAGGAGTGCAGCCCTGGTGACACCTTGATTTGAGACTTCCAGACTCCAGAACAGTGAAAGAACAAATGTCTCTTATCCCCCAATTTGTGTCTCTTTGCTTCAGCAACCTTAGCACACTGATGTATGGTTAATCCACATTCCATGTGACATCAGCTAAAACGTCTTGAGCAGGCAAGTGAATCCACTCTCAAGATGGTCCCACTCACATGGCCCAATAGTCAGTGCTGGCAACCAGCAGGGAAGTGGCTGGGTCTGTGGGCTGGGGGCCCTGGCTTCCCCCACCTGAACCATCAGCACAGACAGCTTGGGCTTCTCACAGTACAAAGGTCTCAGGGTAACAGGTTTTTGTGCAGGTTGGATGGCTTCCCCCCCACACACACAAAAAGTGTCTGGGCCTTCTGAATACTTAGGGGAAGAACTGGAAGAACTGGATCGGCATCATCTACATGCTAGTGGATATAGAAGGTCTCGACAGCTCAGATTCAAAGGGAGGGGACACACTAAGCATGAACACCCAGAACCACTGGAGTAACAGCTGACCACGTTTAGAATTCATATCTTAGAGAGAGAAATGAGATGAATAGAGAGCATACAAAAAAACAGCAGAGGGAGAGGAAGTAGACAGTTGCACAGACAGATAATAATCATTATTCTTATATCCACATAGAATTTTAATAGCGTAAAAAGTGATTATCTTAGTAAACCCAATGCCCCCTCAAGTTGCCCCTCCATACTTACACACAAACACGCAGTGAGTCAATAGTCCATTAATGACTAAAAATTATTATTAATAGATGATCAACACCCAGTGAGTTGATAGTCTATTAATAATCATTTGTTTCCAGCTGCTTTGACCAATCCTTGATGGCCTCTGCCTAGCAGGGATGAAAATGTTTGCACGTATTTAATGGAACTATTAGTAGCAGTACTCTTCTAGGATCATAAGTAGGAAAGCGTGCTGGGGTTAGCATATGATAAGGATGAGAAGTCTGTGAAAATGGCAATGATTTAACCTCTTATATTAAGTTTTTTAAGTTCCAATAAGAAAGAAGGCCAACCAGAAATGGTTTAGAAAATAAGTGAAAAGTCTCTCATGTTTAAGTCAATGCCAAGTGACAGTTGTCAAACCAGGTGGCAAGAACACACATGAGGTTTCCCTGATACTGAGCCCCACAACCAAAGCCAAGAATTTGATTGCTGGGTATACTTTGGGTGTCCATGTGAATTGCCATCACTTATCTTTGGAGGATGAGACAACAGCCTTCCAACAAAAGTCAAATATCTTCTCTACAGCCTCCTTCCTGTCCTAGGAAATTGTCATGGGCACTTGGGGAGTTTTCTCCCTCACTTCCTGTCTCTTCGCTTAGCGAAGAGCTAACATAGCTTCTGAATTCCTTTCAATTTCCAAATGAGAATCATTCTTTTTCTGAAATTTTCAGGAAACTGAATAAAAAGTTTTAAACAGTTTTCATCAATTAAATTCAAGAAGCATCTACCAACAACAACTAAGCGTCTGGTGCTGGTAAACTGTCCTTGGCCAAAGTAAACACATAAATCACATCTGTGGTGGTGGCATCTAGCAGCCTCAGAGAAAAAAAGACCATAAATGTTTGCACTTTTCTATGTGGCAATCACGTTCCATAAAAACCTATTTAAGAGGTAATATATTCCTGTTCCCCATGAGAGACTTACAAATGAATTTGGGGGAGGAGTTAGACTTTGCCAAGCCAAAGCCTTAGAGTGTCTTTCTTCTCTCCTCAGTAAGACTGCTGTAAGTCCAAAAAAATGTTCTTTCAGATTTTGAC
Source organism: Galagoides demidoff (assembly GCA_963574575.1). Lineage (NCBI taxonomy): Eukaryota > Metazoa > Chordata > Mammalia > Primates > Galagidae > Galagoides > Galagoides demidoff. The sequence goes on from CAUYQV010180342.1 coordinate 4,411, forward strand.
AACCTAGTGCAATGTGTCCCCAAAACATGGTACAAATGCAAGAAATGATTCTTTAGACATCTGTGGACAAACATTTTCTATTTTGATACTTATGTACTCATTTTAATGTGTAACTAGAAATTATTACTAATAAATTAAGTCAGTTTATCTTGAATATTATTACTTAGAATTAGGTTAAGGAAATTCTTATGTTTCTAAAAGTAGTCCATTTAAGAAAAAAAGATTAAATAAGCAAGATTATAGATGGTAAATATGTAAAAATTCATGAAGGGGGCGCATAAATGACTGAAATTTGGAAATGACATCTCTCAAATGATCTCTAAAAGAGGGGAAGGTCAATCCCTCTACAGTGATTTAATAGGCTGGTTTTTTTAATGTCTTCATTATTATTTCCAGATGTCACTGAAGTGTCCTGGAAATGTAAACATTTCAGCAAGTAAGCCATAATTCTGAGACCTTCTGTGAGATAGATGTGCCAAGCTGTTCATGCAACTTTCAGAAGGCGATGTGTCCTGATAGAAATGTAAACATATCCAAATCAGTCTTGGGATGTTTCCTGTGACGTCTAGAATTCAAGCTCCTTCAGGGAGTACACGTGGCTAAGCTTCACCTGCCCATTCTGGAAGATTTCTACTTCTGTTTTTCTTACACAGAGGATGAAACAGTTTTAATATTTTTTTCTTAAAATTATAGTAAACTTTTGCTGCTTCTTATTACAAAAGCAACCACAGTCAACATATGAAGATTAAGACACTCAGTATGAATGAAAAGATTACTCAGACCACTTATAATTTCAGCACCCATTTAACCACAAGGTCATTGTGGTTATTGTGACTGGTGATTATTCTTTAAGATTTCTTCTACACATATACTTCATCACATGGATTCATATAGGTCATTTTAAGGAGGTCCTGCTTGAACTTACTGCCTTGAGGCTTGAATTTTTCAGAATGCAAAATACTGTGAAAATCTTTTCATGTCTTTAAATATGCATCTGTGGTAGATTGATGCCTCCATAGTGTGGATGTAACATAAATAGTTAAGGCAATCTTTGTTATTATCAACATCATTTCAATTTTGCACTACTGTAAACACTATATCACAAAAAATATTTGTATCCTTATTTATTTTCTCCTAATAAATTCCTAATAGAATTTTTGAGTCAGAGGGAGTTGGATTCCCTGGGAAATAGGCTAAGATTGTTTTAAGTATAGGAAGATTGTTGGGATGCCCTGGAACATCACCTGTTGGGTACTGCAGTGAGGGAAATGAACGTGGGCAGCACTGTCGCTGCAACGAAGACCTCAGCAGTTTTCACGGGGACTCTGCCACTGCGGTGTCCTTTCAGAAGGATCCCAGCTTGAGGCAAACAAGTGGGCCTTCAAGCTTGCTCAATGCCTAACAATGTGGGCTGCTCCAACTACCAAGGCAGCTCTCTTTGGCTGAGGACGATTTCCAGAGAGCAAACAAGCTGAAAGCCAGCAGTAGTGTGGGACCTCCAGCGCTGGGGAAATGAGTGGGAGCCCAGAGGGATGGGTATTTGGACAATATTATGAGCAGAAGTTATAGTATTCAGGGATGCAAATATTTTAGAAATTTGATGGTATCAAACTACTTACCTAACTACTTACTCACCACTCTATGAATTCCCATTGCCGTAAGTTTGTAATTGTTTCGTGCTCCCTTACAAACCTGAGGAGTAATAGGGTAGAAAATGCCCTGGGGACAAGTAGCAGGAGATGCTAACCTACCATGACATTGACCTCACTCTTTTCTGTCTTTCTTTAATTACTGATTCTTGGGTCTTACCTTGCTAAAAAAAATATTGATGACCATGAACCTCAAAGGAGCCCTAGTGCTATTTCCTGGCAATCATAAAATATTTCACTTGTTCATTCTCTCCCTTGCTGTTAGGTAAATACCTTATACCTCTCTTTCTTCCTAGCATCCAATATCACGACCTGGGTCCTATGGCACTGAGAAATCTAAAGCAAGCAGAAAAGACTTCTGCCAACTCCCACTGGCACATTTCCACATCTCCCAGAATCCTTTGTAAAATGATGTTATCTGTTCTTACCTGAGGCTAAAATACACCTGGAGATTTATACCCACAACTTCTTGACTGCGGTAGGTAGGATGCTGACTAGGGAGTTCTCTCTCTTCTATAGCTTCAATTTTTCCCTCCCTGAGGAGGGAAATGGGTTATTCCCATCAGCAGACAAATTGCTATTATTTCACACAACTAAAGGAAAAGCACCCTCTCTCATCTCCAATTCCTGTCTAGCTATTATTCTATTATCAGCTCTTCTTTACTGCAAACTGTCTCAAAGAAGTCGTGTTTATTCCCTGTTACACTTGTCCAATTCCCTGTTTTTTGCATTTTGGAGGGGATTTTTGCAGTTTTTTTTCCTTTTTTGGCCGAGGCTGGGTTTGAACCCGCCACCTCCGGTATATGGGGCCGGTGCCCACTCCTTTGAGCCACAGCCCCTCCATTCCCTCTTAAATCTGATCTGTTCTGGCTTTGCAGATACAACTTTCTCTTTGCTTTCCTCCTCTTCCCTGGCCATGCTCGCTCCATCCCCTCTATTGGCTCCTGTTCTCCCTGACTTATAAATGTTGGAGGGCCCAGGGCTCAGCCCTTAGAGCCCTTCTTTTCTCCCTCAGTGTCTCTCCTCTGCTCATCTGGTACCATATCATGGCTTCAAAGCATATATGTGGTGTGCTAAGGATCCCCACAATTGCTACCTCCAGCCCAGGCCTCACCCCTAAACTTCAGCCTCAGATCCAACTTTCTACTTGGCATCACTTCCTTATGCCTAACGTCTCCCTCAAACATTTCAATGTAAATCTCCCTCAGTGCATCTGCTTCTTCTACTGCCATTCCCATCTCACTTAAGAGCAATTCTAGTATTCTAGTGGCTGAAGCCAAAATGCTTCTGTCCCTCCTTCACTCACCTGTCACTCTCATAATTCACATCCCATCTTCCAGGAAATCCTGTTGGCTCTACTTTCAAAGGAAGTCATGAATGCATCCACTTCTAATCACGTGCACTGCCAGCATGTGGTCTCACATCCTCATCATCCTCCTTATGGTCAATTCTCAACAGAGCAGCCAAAATGACTCCTTTCCTAGAAGCCAAGGCATGGTTCTGCTCTGCACAAAACCCTCCAGGGACTCACCTTTTCTGTCACCACAAAAGCCAAAAATCCTCACAGCTATCTACAAGGCCTATGTGATCTGGACCCCTGCTATCCCGTGACCGCATCTTTATCACTCTCATCCAGCCACCAAATTCCTGAATGTCCCTTGACCACCCCAGATCTCACGCCAGGACCTCTGAACTGGTGGTCTCTCTGCCTAGGGTGCATTCTTTATCTGGATAGCCACTCGCCTCACCCTCAACCTCTTTCATGTCTTTGTTTAGATATGACTTACACAGAGGTCCTACAATGGCCCCCACAGGCACACACTTTAACTTTCACCCTGTAGTGGATACTTAGGGTGGATTTCATTAACACTGGGAGCCCATTTGAATTCAGCACAGTTTAGTAATATGTGTAGTGTCCCACGCTAAGCGTGCACCTTGACACCTCTCTGCTTTTGTCCTTTGAAGCCACAGAAGACCTTTCATTCTATGCAGACTCAACCTGAAGGTTCAGGGGAGGTGAAGTTCCTCAACCCTTAACAAAAAAAGGTAAAATCTCCAGGCTTCCCATTTTTCCAAGGACAATACTGGTGCATGTACTACATGGTGTTTGGAGGATTCCCAGGGGAACTGAGCCCAGTTGCCCACAGAGGGTAATCAATTCTCTCAGGTGGCCTGTACTGACCTTCCTTGCCCCACTTCCTCACTTTGTTTCCTGGGATAACTTCCCAAATAAACTACTCACTTCCAAGTCCTTATTTCAGCCTCTGCTTAGGGGAACTCAAACTGTAATAAACCCTTCCACACCCTTCCTGAAAGGCACACCTAGCTCTGTCTTTTTTCCATAGTAATAATCAACTTCCTATCTGAAAGTAACACATGTTTATTGTTTACTATCATTCTATTGCACTACATGAGGTAGTTGCATGATTCTATTGCAACATTCTATTGCACTACACAAGGTATCACACTAATTTAAGCTCACTGAGGACAGGAAGCTTTGTCCATTGATGTATCCTCAGCACGTAGAAGGCTTGCTAATAGCTGATAGGTACCCAACAAAGATCTGTTGAATGTTAAAGCACCTTGTCTACTCTTCAAGAGCAAGGATACATGTTCTAATACAATATTACACAAACCTCAGTTTAAATATCAGATCTAATATTCTTAGCTGGGAGATCTTGTGTGAATTAGCCTCCCTGAGACTCAGTTTCCACATCATTCAATGCGGACAATGAGGTTCATTTTGCTATTAACATCTTAATCTGAAGAAAGCATCTAGGAACATTCTTCTATTCCTGAGATAATTCACTTAGGATAATGTTCTCCAATTCCATGCAAGTTGCTATGGATGACAATGTCTTATTCCTTTTATGGCTAAGTAGTACTCCATGGTATGTGTGTGATAGTGTGTGAGTGTGTACACATATATATTAGAATATATCACATTTTCTTTATCCACTCATGTAGTGACAGGCACTTACGTTGCTCTAAGGATGGAAAAACAAATACCACATGTTCTCACTAATAAGTGGGAACTAAACAATGGGTACACAATGGCACAAAAGATGTAAATGACATTGGAAACTAAGAAGGGGGGAGGAAGGGATGAGAGTGAGGGATAAAAACTTACCTGTTGAGTATAATGAACACTGTCCTGGGGGCAGGCACACTGAAAGCTCTGACTTCAGCAGTATAGTGTATCCACATAACAGAAACTTTTGTACTCCCTTCATATTTTGAAATTTAAAAGAGAAGAAGAAAACATCTAGGACGGTCCTTGCTCAGTAATGCAAGCTCCCTTCTCTCATCGCCACCTGCTCCTCTTAATCAGGGATTTAAGCCAGCTAAACTCATAACTCAGCATCTTCTTGCCTGTGTGAAGATTCTGCCGAAGCAGTTCGTTACGCCCAGTAGGAGGTCAGGGAGCCAGGCTTCCTTCAATCCCCCAGCAAAATGCCAATTAGAAGGACATAACCAGCAGGAAGAGCTACTGGAGAAAACCACACACTTGTTCCAAAACAAAGATCACTCTGCATGTCATAAAAGCTCAGAAATATCTTCCAGATGTTGTATACTGGGCCTGCACAGATGTTTCTGATGTCAAACCATAAATGTTGGAAACATAAAACATTTGTGCCCCACAGATGTAGAGATTTAATTGTACAATGAATGTGATAAATCTTCAAGTAATAAAAGAAGACCACAAACTGGCCACATTACATTTTTTAAAATCTGACCACCACGACCACCACCCCCACAGTGGCGTTCTACCAGGATACTCCAAAACTTTTTGTTTTGATTTTGGTCTTTAAATTTGACCAGGCAATTCACAGAAAAAAAAAATTCAAAGGTATATGAAATCCACATTAATACAGCTCTGAATCCTTCTGGTTTGATATCTATATGGTTCTTGTCTATCTATCTGACAGGTAGAAAGCAATATCCTGACTGATGACAGCTTGCTCCAAGGCTTCGCACTCAGTCGGCGTCCCTGAGTGGCAGTGCTGCGTTATGTTCAATGATGTCTCTGTGAACACTCCAGGTGCACTGGGAGTGAAGTCCACGTGAACACAACACTGCACCTCACGATTCCATGTCAAAGTAACTCTTTTTCTGGCATCTAGAAAAATCAGACCATTCATCATCTCCAAGTATATAAATACATGTGTGCGTCTCCGAGGGAAAAAGAGGATCAATGTACCTATGAGGTCTGCAGATATATACACACAAACACACACAAAAGTGCTTTACTTGGAGCTAAAAGAAACTTTACCTGCCCCTATGCACGGAAGGAAGAAGTCGGCACAGGGAGTATAAATGCTCCCCCACACTCCAGCCCTCTTCCTCTGCGTTTCCGTCTTTACAATGTGGTCCTGCTCCTTCCTGGCCAAACTCATATACCTAAAGTGTGCCATTTATTCTTGCAGGTTGTTGTTCAAAAGTAGTAGTTTTAAGTAGTTAACATAATAGAAGTAGCAGAAAATGATACCAAACCTTAAAAGACACCAATATCTGCCCTCAAAAAGATTAGACTATAAAAGGAAGCACATATTCATTAAAAAAGGAGGGGGAGTCTTTTTTTGTTTTTTGCACATGCAATAATTATAAGTAAGTCTTATCTCCACTATGAGGTTTTTTTTAATTTTAATTTTTGCTATTTTTATTAGACCGAAAACTAAGTGACAACTCATGTGTGTAAGTTTACAACCAAAAACAGGAAACATGACTTTTCAATAAATTTTCTTGAAACATTGATGATAATCTTCTTGTTTGTTAGTATGGTTGGTTATATGGAAGAAAAAGAGAAATTAGGGAGAAAAAGGAAGGGACACAAAAGATAGAAGGGGAAGAATCACAAAAGAAACTGAAAGAGATGACAATAATATCTGATGTGGGTTGTGCTAGGTACAGTGGTAAGAATAATATAGTCATATCTCAGAATCCAAAGAGGGGTTGATTCCAGAACCCCACATGGATACCTAAATCCCCGTATAGTCAACTAGCATTTGCATGTCACCTACACACATCCTCCCCATGCTTTAAATCATCTCTAGATTATTCACAATATCTAACACAGTGTAAATGCTGTGTAAATAGTTTCTATGCTGTATTTTTTTTATTTGTAAGATGTTTATTGTTGTATTATTATCTTTCATTGTTTTTTCCCCAGAATATTTTTTGTACAATGTTGGTTGATTCTGTGTATGCAGAACCCACAAAATACAAAGGGCCAGCTGCACTGAGATTTTCTCATTTATTTCTCCCTCAAATCCTGAGTTAAGGTCTGAGGAACTGTCTTACAGAGGAAGAAACTGGAACACATTAACTAATTAAGACATTAAATAATTTGCCCTTAGTCACACAGTTAACATGGGAAGTGACAGGGACAAATAAAAATACAGAAAGAAACAGCCCTTCTTGGAGAGTGACTTTATGTTGACTCCTTTTAGAATATGACAGCTAAAGACCATAGGAGTGGGTGGCACCTGTGGCTCAGTGGGTAGGGCGCCAGCCCCATATACTGAGGGTGGTGGGTTTGAACCCAGCTCCAGCCAAACTGCAACAAAAAATAGCCAGGCATTGTGGCAGGTGCCTGTAGTCTCAGCTACTCGGGAGGCTGAGGCAAAAAGAATCGCCTAAGCCCAAGAACTGGAGGTTGCTGTGAGCTGTGACTCCATGGCACTCTACCAAGGGTGACAAAGTGAGACTCTGTCTCTAAAAAAATAAATAAAGACCATAGGAGTCACCTCAGCATGTATCAAGTATCAAGTGAAAGCAAGATACAGTATCAAGTGAAAGCAAGATTTATTCAGAAACTGTAGAAAGTCTCCTCCAGGGACACTCCGCTCTCCCTGCAGAAGAAAACTGACCCCTTGGTTCCTATTTTCCTTCTTTTTAGACAACAGGCTGAACAAGGGGAGGAATATTCATAGAAGGGACAGTGTTTTTCCACATCTTGGTTCTGACTGGTGGGAACTTGCCCAGCCTCCATCCTGTTTTCTTCTGGGTAATTTGATGTCAAGACTTCTTGGTTCAGTTAGGTAATGCCACAGCAATGGCTAAAGCAAAGGTTTGATTGGGTACTGATTGCAGCAGCAAAGGTAGCAATGCCTTGCCCAAAGCAGCACCTGCCAGTTCCCTGTCTCAAGTCCCCCTTGAAATTGTCTCTGATTCATGCTACCAGCAACTCCTACCACAGCATGGTCATCCACACTTAGTAAATGTTTATTGAATAAAGAAAACCCTGTGGACCAATTCTGCCAACTCTTCCTTTGAGATCCCTAAACTTTGATTTCTTTTTCTTTGCCTCCACTGCTGTCATTGTCCAAAGAAGAAGCAATCTAAGTAGAAAGCAGATAGCAAGTTGTGAAATGATAAAGCTTTGAGGGCTCCATGCATCTGTTAGCCTGATGCAAAGGAGACTATTATATTTGCCATGTATAATGAAAATTGTTTTGCCAAAATTTTCAAGGGAAAAATGAAGATGTGCATTATACATAGGTAGTACAGCTTGGGAGCAGATGAGCTCCCCTCCCACCTGGAGCCATTGGCATATGGGGCTCTAGTCTGGGAGAAAGGGAATCTGGTGGGAGCAGACTGGAGCAGGCTGGAGCACCCTCCACCAACTGCCATAATCTGGGGAGGGAGCAGCAGTCGTGGGGCTGGCAAGGCAGGCCATGGCCCTCGCAGGGCTGAGGGTCAAAGTCCAGCCATACAGAGGGTACAAGAAGCCCCACACAGGATCCAGGAACCCACCTGGCTTCCCATGGGCCCAGCAGCCTCAGAAGCTCCCACTGAGATGGCCATGTAAGATGGCCGGGGTCATAGTCATCTCAGCCGTGACACTGACATGGTGGGGAGGCAAAGGTTTATAGGAGAGAAGGATAGGGCAGGCTTCTCTCAGAGCAGGTGGCTGTGGGAGGGCAGTCTGATCTGCACATTTGCCAGGGGAGTATTAGCCCTTCCCAGTGTGTCTCTCCCAGCTGAGTGCTGGCCACTTTCTAGAGGGGCATTTTCCTAAAAGTTTGGGCTAAGAAAAGTGTGTGTGATTATACACAGGAGAGCATTTTACAAGGCAAAATATGGCATCTGGTAATAATAAAATTCTTGACCCAGTGATTATTGTTTCTTTTTTGGTTTGGTCATGGCTTGGAAGGGCCAATGTACCAAATCTGAAGAAGGGCAAAATCCAGAACAGATGCAGCGATGTGAGGGGAGTGTCAACAATACAGAGCATTTCCTGCACTCCTCCAGCACTCTCAACCAGCCTCCAGACCTAGATACCGCAGGACAGAATTTTATAACCTTACAGATATATATCAGAAAAAAAAGTCTAGAGTCAATGTTCATGTATTAGAAAGCGCAAGAATGTAAAGATGCTAATTCTCCCCAAAATAATTTATAGACTTATCATAATCTAAATCAAAATCCTGGAAATTTTTTGTGGAGATTAATAATCATATTCTAAAATTCAAATATGAAAATATAAAGGGCCAGATATAGCCAAGATAATCAAGAGGAACAAAGGTGAAAAACTAGCACTGTCAGATATCAAGACTAGTTCACTATAAAGCTACAGTGATGAGGCAATGAAGTGTTGGAACAATGATAGAAAAATAGACATGGATGCTGGATTTGTGACAAAGTGACACTAAAGAGCAGAAGGGAAATGACAGCCCCTTCTATAAATGGCACTGAGACCAATGGACATCAACATTTAAAAGAAAACATTGACCCCATGTCCTGTGAAATCATCAATTTTATGTGCATTTTAGATGTAATAGTAAAAGGTAAAATCACAATACTCCTAAAAATTACATAGGAGAATGTCTTCAACTTTGAAATAGTCGATGATTTCTTAATTAGGATATAAAAAGTCCTAACTATAAAGTGAAACATGAATAAATTGAACTTCATTAAAGTTAAGAGCTTCTAGTCATTCAAATTCTTGATTAAGAAAGTCAAAAGTGAGCCACAGATTGGGAAAAATATTTACAAGACATCTATCTTATAAATGTCGCAGATCCAAGATATTTAACAAATGCCCACAAATCAATCTGATGGAGAAATGAGCAAAAATTCTGAACAGGCACATTATTAAAAAAAAAAAAAAAGATAACCAAACAGTAAATGCATGAACATATGAAAATAGGGGTCATTACAGAAATATACCGTAAACCCACAATGTAATGACACTGCATGCTCACCGGTGTGGCTAAAATTAAAGAAACAAATAATAACAGTTGGCAGAGACGTGGAACAATTATAATTTCACATATTACTGTATTGACTATGAAGAATATTTAGCCTTATATGATAAAGCTGAACATGTGTAGGCTCTACTCCTAGATATATACACAATGAAAATAGAGTATGTAACAGACAGACTCTAAGTTGAAGACCCTCCACTCCCTTGATCTCACCCCTCTTGTTCAGCCCCCTCCCTTCAAATGTAGGCATGACCTGTGATTTTCTTCTAACCAACTGAATATGGCAAAGGTGATGAGATGTACTAGTGTAATCATGTACTATATATCTACATTATTATTAATATACACGTGAGATTGCATCACCCGCTTTGCTGGAGACTTTCCCCCCTTTTCTAGCTGTGAGAAGCAGGGAGTCACATCAAGGAACCTCCTATGACAGGAAACCACGAGTAGACTTATGGATCTGAGGACAATCTCTGGCCAACAGCCAGCAAGAAAGTGAAACCTTCAGTCCTACAGTCAAACATAACTGAGTTATTCCAACAAACAATAAGCTTGGAAGTAGATTCTTCCCTACTCAAACCTAAAATGAGATCACACTCCTGGTTAAAATCTTGATTGCACCTTGTAAAACTCTAAGCAGAGGACCCAGTTGAGCCATGTCTAGACACCAGACCTATATAAACCAAGAGATAATAAATGTGTGTTGTTTTTTTAAGCAACTAAGTTCTTGGTAACATCATAATGCAGCAATTGATAACCAATATGTGTGTACCAAAAAGAAACACACAAGAATGCCGTATTATTTGACTTTCAAGGCTCACACATAGACTACATAGATTTTTATAAGATTAATGTATACAACAAATTAAGTTTCTATAAGGAAAATTATGGAAAAAATTGTCAAGAACAGCTGCCACGTCCTCCTCTTTCTGCTTTGTGGATTAATAAAAACAGACAAATGGTTATAAGATAAAAAATCACATACACATAAATGATAGAAAAGGCTACCCAAATACATTTTCTATTTTATGCTTTGCCATAGTAATCATGTGATGCATTCAACAGACATTTATTCAATACTATGTACAAAGAATTACAGCCATGATCAAATCCCAGTCTATGCCTTCAATAGGTCATAGCTTAGAGCAGTGATTTTCAACCGGTGTGCCGTAAAAGGATCTTAGATGTGCTGCAAAAATTTTTAAAGATCATTAATTAAATTATTTTCTAAAGAAGTTCAAAGCACAGTAAGTATATTCTTTTTTTTACTTTTTTTTTTTAGAGCAACATAATTTAAGTGTGCCATGGAAGTTTAACCATAAGTTCAAATGTGCTGTGAGATAAAAAAAAAGGTCCAAAAACACTGGCTTAGAGAGGCATGGGATCATTTTTTTCTTTATGGTGCACACCGATAAGTGCTACTATTGTGTTAGTAATCACTAAGAATGCACAAAGCAATATAGCAAATATTTTAAGTTAGCCTTAGAACACAGGGCAGTCTTGCCTAAGGAAGTGATTTTTAAGATATGTGTAGCAGAAATATACCAGATGATGACCAACCCATGGGAAGGACATGGATTACACAGAAGAGTGTGTGCAAAGGCATGAATCACAGTGCAGCTTGGAACAATGAGCCACACTCAATGATGGTTCAATGAGCAAACGAGCCACTTGCCTGTTTGTGGCAAATGCAGAACTCTGCCAGGTGAAGTCACACTAAGCATATAATAAACATTTGGCGGATTGATTCATAGGGAACAGGAATTGTCTTACCCAATGTCTCCACCAATGGTCTAGATTAACCAACATTATTTCTTCCCTCTAAATCACATTAACTGCTGTCCAGAGCTGTGAACTCAATGACCACAAGCCATACACCCTTACTGAGATGGTTAATTTCCTGGTAGACTTGCCCAGGCCATAGAACTCTCAGGTATCTGATTAAACATTATTTCTGGATGTGTCTGTGAGGGTGTTTCTAGAAGAGATTAGCTTTTGAATGGGTGGACTGTGTGAGCCTGGATGGTAGCTATCTCAGCCCTCTTGCTTCTATGAGAGAATTTTACTAGGAAAACTTTGAGCAAAAAAAGCCAGATGGGAAAGAATCCATATGGCATGACATTTATATAAAGTCCAAAAACAAATAAAACTAATCTGTGGTGTTTTAAGTCAAGATAGTACTATCTCTGAGGAGCAGATTTGGGGTAGTTATTGAAAGGTTCACGAGTGGAGTGTCTCAGGTGTTGGCTACGTGCCACTTCATCACCTGGGTGGTACTCACATGGGTATTTTCTGCCCTCTGTGGTAGTTCATTCGTGTACATGTTTCTGAGTGTATAGTCCTCTTTAATTAAAAAATTTATTTTAACAACAATGACATTTGCCATATCCCTTTGGATCCTATACTCTCCCAGGCATGGGGGTGCTTTCCCGTGTCTTCACATCTCCTGGTGATACAATGACAGCTGGTTGTCAACCAAACCCATCCTCTCCTTCTAGGGTACACAGAGGAAGTTCAGAAGTGATTGCCACCTGCAAACTACATTTCCTAGCCTCCTTTTGCAGCCTTTCTGATCAGGACTGGTTTTCTCCAGTAGTCAAAGGGACAAGTGTCACTCTGGGCCAAGACTTTTGTGAAACAAAACAAGTATGCCTCCTCCGTTCTGTATCTTCCTTTTCAGTAGCTGGATGCAGAAATGAAGAAAGCACAAAGTCCTGAGAGAAGAAGCCTGGGTCATCACGTGGAGGGCAGGGTCCACTGAACAGGAAGGCCTAAGCTGGAACCACACATGACCAGAAGGAGCTGTTGCCATCCTTAAGCCACTGAATTCTGAGCTTCTATTTATTTGCTCTTCCTTCCTTCCTTCCTTCCTTCTTTCACTCTATCCCACCCTCCCTCCTCCTCTCTCTCTCACTCTCATTCTCTCACTCTTTCACTATCTCCCTGTTCCTCTATCTCTCTCCCTTTATTTTTTAAAACTTTTTATCCAAATAGTGGTCGATCTCATTAGTATCACTTTTTAAAAATCTAATTGATAGTAGAGTTCACAAACCACTCTGTCTTGTCTAATTTATGCTGATAAACACATTGATTCAATTTCTTATTTCAATTATTTTACATTTCTTAGTGCCAGAAGCTTTCTTTGGTTCATTTTGAAACTGATAGGTCAGTATTTTAGAGTTTCTTATCCCAAAAGATATTTCTAATCTTTTTTTTTCCTTAAACACAAGATAGAACAGTTGTTTTATTGTCTGTGTCTGGTAATTCCAATACCTAAACATGTCTGAGTCTATGGTGACTGTGGTTTCTGCTGCTGCTCAGTCATGGTGCCTCACTTTCTCCTGTGCCTGGTAAATAGCATTACTGTAAACACTCGTTTTCCTTAGAAAATTATTTGTGAGACATCTTTGAAGAAGGAATAAAGACAGAATTTGTTGCCCTGCCTCTGCCAGGTGCCAGAGGACCCTATAAATTCTAGACAATTTTAAACTGGATTAGCAGACCAAGTTATTATTGATTATCAAATGTTTTAGATGTATATGGGAAATCTATACAAGGGTAAGCCTGTGTAGTTACAACTCCCTAGGGATATTGTCTCTGGCTGTGCGCAGCATGAAACAAAGCAAAACAAAATCTTTTTCCTATATCCCCTAACTTTTCCCTACAGTCCCCCAGATTAGGGTAGAGTGGAAAGTTCAATTTCCCCTAAGGGATTGACTCTTCGGGATATCTGTTTCATGATGGAAGCATCTTCTTTTCAATTCCTGCTTTGAGAAGCTCTTGGTTTTCTGGTCTGTTTGTAGGTTGATTGTTTCTATGTTGAACACCCTGCCATTATAATCAAAGCAGGTTATGCCTATTTGTCAAATGCCTTCCAGGCAAAAAGTTGTTTCAGATCCTTCTCTCTCTCAGATCCTTTAGGTGGTGGCCTCCTAATCCTGTACCATCTTGTCACTTTGTGGAGCATGGTTTTTTTTTTTTTTAATTTTTTTTAATTGTTTGGGATTCAGTGAGAATACAAAGAATTAGGTTACACTATTTGCATTTGTTAGATCAAGTCTGTCTTATAATTGTGTCCCGCCCCCAAGAAGTGTGCCTTACACCATGACCGCCCATCCCCCCACCCCACTCCTCATTCCCCTACCCCACGCTTGTACTAGCTCATCTACTGCCTTCCTATTAGAATTGAGTACTTTGGATTCTTGTTTCTCCATTCTTTTTTTTGCAGTTTTTGGCTGGGGCTGGGTTTGAACCCACCACCTCTGGCATATGGGGCCGGCGCCCCATTCCTTTGAGCGACAGGTGCCTCCCGCTTCTCCATTCTTGTGATGCTTTACTAAGAAGAATGTGTTCCACCTCCATCCAGGTTAATAAAAAAGATGTAAAGTCTCCGTCTTTTTAATGATTATGTTCTTTGGAATTTTTAGGTTCCAGAACACAGATTGGTCCTAATAATATATTCTGTCATAAAACCAGAAAAAGCTAAAGTAAAGATTCTTGGAGGGGGAAAAAAGAGACATACAATAAGAGAAAATTTAATAGTGACCTGAAATTTAAAGTTTTACGCTATGTCTTAGAATACAGGAGTTAGAGAGCAGAGTGGAGGGAGAAAATAAAAATAATCTAATTAGCATTAGGGCAGTCAGGCAGTAACAGGAAATCTTAATGGGGAGAAGTAGGAATTTCTTACTTCCATAGACTAGTGGGAAATGTGTTTGGTTAATAGAGTCAAGAAAGGAAAAGCAAGGAGTAGCAGAATGGAAAAGTATGGGAAAGCTTTCAGATTGGTGAGTGAATGGTAAATAAAATCAGCCAAAAAGAATAAAAATAAACAAAGATGAATCATAAGTAAAATACATAGTAAACATAAGGAATGGACTTAATAAAATTAAGTATCACATATTACACTAAATGGGAACAGGATGAATTATCCCATTAAATAAGTGAGACTGTCATAGTGAGTTAGAAAACAAAACCCAGATATATGTTGTTTATAAGGAGTCCTCTTAAAAATGGAAAAGAATCGTTGAAATTAAAGGGATGAGCAAAGAGATGTCAAGCAAATGCAAACAAAGAGAGAGCAGGAATGACAATATTAATATCATGCAGGGTGGAACTTAAGGTTAAAAGCACTAAACAAAATAAAAAGGAACATTGTGTAATAATAAAAGGCAATTTATGAAGGAGAAACAATCATCATAAACCTGCATGTCCTATAAAAATATAGCACCTAAGCATATAATATCAATTATCAGACATTCAAAGAACCTTTGGCTTGAAAAACAACTATCATGAAAGATTTTTAAGTATTTCCTTCTGAATCAGATAGTTCTGGTATAGGAAAAGAAAAACACATTTTTTTGACACAAAATAATTAAATAGTACACAAAAACATATATGTTTTTCTTTATATCCAAGGGCTCTTTACTACAATTAATTACATAACTGGCCACAATAAAGTTTAACAAATTCAGCGAAACAGAGAGTTTTTAGGCTATCTTCGCTGATCATAATCCAATAAAATCAGATATAAAAAATATGACTAACAAAGCTTCAATACCTGGAAATTAGGAAACACACTCCTATGTAATGCTTGGATCCAGGAAATAGGAAATCAAAGTTGAAAGGATAACGTAGCTGGATGAAAAGAAAAGGGCACAGCACACCGGGATGGGTAGAGCAGTGGGGGCTGTGCTAAAAGGAAAATCAACAGCCACAAATGCTTTTATTATTGCAGATAAAAATAAAGTTAGTTTTTTTTTAAGATAGATACAAAAGAAAAGTTAATAAATCACTAAATTTGATTTGGGGGTAAAAATAAGCAATAGCATAGACAAACTTCTGGCAAATCTAATCAGGAAAAAAAAGCAAAACTAAAGAAAGTGACATTAGAATCAAGACATGGTACAAAGCAATAAATACAGAGGGCAAGTACCACATTCCAATCAATCCGTGAAATTTCTAGCTCTGGTGAAACTAATCATGGCATGAAAAAAAGTAAAATCACCAAATTGTCCCTCCCCCACACAAAGCCCTGTAATCTTGAACACATGAGAAGAAACCGAAAAGGCTTTCAGAGAATTTACCACCTAACAAGGCTCCGAGTGAAAAATATGTTAAGATGAGATGAAATGTATTAAGGGCAAAAATATTCAAGAACCTATAAACTTGTCAGAGTCCTGATCCATTGTCTGATTTAAAAAAAAATTATAGGCTAATCTAACATATAAAGTTTTTTGAAAACCTCAAAAAAATAATCAGAATAATAAGAGGATATTTTTTTCCTCAATTAAGCTTTAACTAAAGGATAAAAATGATTTAATAAAGAGAAATCTAATAATTAAATGCATTACACTATTAGTAAAACAATCATAAAATTAAGGATCAAAAGTGACATTAGAATTAAGATGTGGTACGAAGCAATGAGTACAAAGGATAATATCACATTCCAATCTATTTCTAACAAAATAGAAATAAAAAATATAAATTAAAAAAATCTTTTTTCAGTGGCAAATTATAAAATGCCACCAGGAGTCTTTGAAAGTTCATGGAAAGTGTATATTGTGAAAAAAAAATATGTGGACTTCAAAATTTTTTGCACCAAGATAAAGGTGTGCTAATTTATTTAAAGCATGTCTGAAAAAGATCTAGTGTCAGGCCGTGACAAAAGCAGAAGCTATCAGTTAAATAGAGCCCCGATCAGAACAACATGAATTCTGCTAAAATCAAAACAAGAACAAACATCGAATTTGTGGCAAAACTCCGGCAGAAGAACATTGAAATTACTGATGCTTCACGAAACATTTATAGGGAGAATGCCCCAAAGACATCAGCAATTTACAAAGGGGTAACTCACTCTAATGAGGGACAAGACAAGGTTGAAGGGGAAGCCCGCAGAAGCAGACCGTCCACGGCAATGTCTGAGGACCAATAGCTAACAGCAGAGGCGAAAGCCAACACCAAGATGGCTCAACTGGTTCAGCTTACACAATTCTGAACGCAAAATTAAAGTTGAGTAAACTTTCGGTTTGATGAGTGTCAAAATTGTTGCACCTGGTCAGCTGTAGACAGGACCAGAGCTTTCAACGGAAATTTTAAACACGTGGGATCAAGATCCTAAAGAAGTTCTTCCAAGAATCATACCAGGAAGTGGAGCATGGCTTTAGTAGAATGATCCTGAAGACCAGGCACAAGCAAGGCAATGGCTAGCAAGAGGTGGACGTGGCCAGTCAAAGCAGAATGGACTGGTCTGGGGAAGGGACTGCAGAAGGGACTGCAAAGGTCACAAGGAATCTCAAGGCGTTTTGCTCGTTGACCTGCTGCAGGGGGTGGGCAGTGTGTCAAAGAACGGTAATATCTCTTACTATGAGAGTATTTTGAGAAAGCCACAACTTTAGCAGAAAGACACCCAGTAAAGTTTCACCAACGAGTCCTTCTCCAACTCAGCAATTCTTCTACTCATTCTTCTCACCAGACAAGGGCAATTTTGTGAGTGTTATGACGGAAAATCATTAGGTACCCACCTTACAGTCCTGATTTTGGCTCCTATGATTTCTTTCTGTTTCCTAGTCTTAAAACATCTTCAAAGAGTACTCAGTTTCTTTTAGTTAATAATGTAAAAAAGACCACATGGACAAGGTTAAATTCCCAGGACCCTCAGTTCTTCAGGAATGACTACCTGGTAGTATCATCCCTTATGAAAGTGTCTTGAACATGATGGAGCATATGTTGAAAAGTAAAGTTTATATTTTTAATTTTTATCCTTTAATTTAATTTTCTCATAAGCTCATTAAAGTCTCTGTATGTTTAAGGATGACTACCTTCACATTCCTGAGTCCAAGTCTCTGCATAAGTTGTGAGCACCCAAGAAATGTTCATTCATTGGAACTAAGAGCTCGATGCCAAAAGAATGATCTGTGTAGCACAAAGTGGGCAACTTCAGAGGAGAGAGGCTCACTGAAGGCCGAATTGGTCAAGGATGGGAAAAGAGGTCAGATTGAGCACCATTTCCATTTACAAAAGAAAGCAGAGGACATTCCCCAAACAAGAACGTCAGAGGCACAAAGTTCAGAACAGCACATGTAAGCAACAACTTTGAGACTTGTTTATCCAGACAGCACACGGAGCCACTGGAATTTATGTCAGTGCTATGAAATGTACACAGTTCTAGGTTAAAGACATTCATTTGCAAGAAGTATGGATTCAACACAAACTAGCAATATGCTGTATTAACAGTCTGCATTGTAATTGTTCAGGTGGAGGCCAGTGATCTAGAGGAGAAAGAGTGGGTGGAAAATCAGCTGGTGCAGGGAGAGCTCGCAGGCCCTGCTGTGGAAAGGCGACCCCACAGTCCCCCTTTACCTGGGGTTTGGCTTTCCATAGGCTGTCACTTAGTATTCCTCTGGGCTATCAGATCCACTGTGACAGAATCACATTACTTATGCTCAGGTAATCTTTGTTTGGCTTAATAATGGCCCAAAAGCTCAAGAGTGATGATGCTGGCAATTCAGACTCATCAGAATTGCCAGAGAGAGGTGGTAAAGGGCTTGGGACTCTCCACAGTTTCAGGCATCCACTGGCGTCTTGGAACATGTTCCCTAAGGACAAGTGAGTACTGCTGTAGCACTCTTCACCATCTCCTTTCTATGACTGTTTTCTACGTTGATTCAAAGACAAGGACCCCAGGCCAGGCCCAGTGGTTCATGCTGTGATCCCAGAACTCTGGGAGACTGAGGCAGGTGGATCACCTGAGCTCAGTTCAAGACCAGCCTGAGTAAGAGCCAGACTCTGTCTCTACTAAAAATAGAAAAACTAATCAGGTGTTGTGGCAGTTGCCTGTAGTTCCAGCTACTTAGGAGACTGAGGCAAGAGGATCACTTGAGCCCAGGAGTTTGAGGTTGCTGTGAGCTGTGACACCACAGGACTCTACGTGGGGGCTGTGAGCTGTGATGCCACATGACTCTACACAGGGCACAGAGTGAGACTCTTGTTTAAAAAAAATAAAACGAAGACAAGAACGCTGACACTCCCCCTCTCTGGGTCTCCATAAACCCTGTCACTAAGTTGTGATTTTACACCCTGAATCTCTCTCAAATCATCTTCCACTTTGCTGCCACCACTTGCATCGTTCCCCATCTGGACTGTCTTTAAATTCTCGACTGCTTTTGCACACGTACTTCAGGCCCCCCAAAATCTGTTTTCCACATCAAAGATTGGATGAATTTAACTGAAATTACATGCTTCCCACCTCCCTCACTCACACAGACAGACTGAATATTCCTTATTTAAAATGCTTGGGACAGGGTAGCCCCTGTGGCTCAAAGGAGTAGAGCGCCAGCCCCATATGCTGGAGGTGGCAGATTCAAACCCAGCACCAGCCAAAAAAAAAAGCTGCAAAATTCTTGGGACCAGAAGTGTTTGAGATTTTGGACTTTTTCAGGTTTTGGAATATTTGCACATATATAAAATGAGATATCTTTTAGGAATGAAACCCAAGTCTGAAGATGAAATTCATTTATGTTTCATATACACCTTAGAGCCTTAGGTAATTACCTTAGGTAATTGTTATAAAATATTTTTAACAATTTTGTGCATGAAACAAACTTTCTGTACATTAAACCATCAGAAAACAAAAAAATGTCCCTATCTCCGCCACCCTGTGGCATCATGTCAACATCCAAAGGATTAGGCTTTTAGAGCATTTAGGATTTCATCTTTTTGGATTAAGGATGCTCACCCTGCACCATAATAGTGTGCTATAGCCAGTAATTACTAGTAACTATGGGTTGAGTTCCTAGGCTGCTCCATGCACATTACTAGACATTGGAAGCAGCAATTTTGCTTGTCTCACAGAAGTTATACCTAGTAGAGTGGGCAGAAAATAAATAAATAAACATAAAGTATTCATTTATGGATAACTCTAGGATGAGCCACGGAGCAGGGTAGAGGAATAGACCAGGATAACGGGTGTTCTTTCAGCTGGGGGAGGCAGGGGAGGTTTCCACCAGGAGCTGCATTTGAACAGCTGTGAATGAAAAGCTGTGGACTGATGTAGGTACAGATGGAAGGAAGAAAGCCCAGGGCCGGGGAAGAATCTCCACCTTCTCACTATCCCTGAGAACTCGTGGTTTTGCAAGGGGTTTACCTGATTTTTAAGTTGCCCAATTCTCAGGGTAATTTAAATTAGTTAGAAAGAGCTTCCAGCCTCTGGAAGAGTTTTCAACCTGCAGCTTGGTTTCAATCACTATAACTTCATTTGTGCTCTAAGTAATAAGAAGATAATAAACATTCTTCCAGGGATCAAGTCATCAGGTTTGTCTGGTTAATTTTAGAATGTCAAAAAAAAAAAAGTTGGACCACAAGAATAGGAACTATATTGGAAACGACATTCTTAAGTAGACCCTTTTTTAGGTAAATAAAAGTTACTTGGCTCTCAGTGGCTGTTATTACACATAGTTTCCCCAGATTTTTCTAGTACTAAGCCCTGTGAAATATATATAACTGGCTTAGAAAAATAAAATGTGGCTCTCATTCTCCCTATTCCTTTGTTGTTGTTGGTTTTTCCACTTCTAGAAGCTTCTATAAACAATTCTCAGGGCAATTTAAATTAGTTAGAAAGAGCTTCCAGCCTCCGGATAAACCTCAGCTTTCAGCTGAATTGTAGCAAACTTGTCACAATCTAACCAAGAAAATTAACTCATTGTTCCTCTATTCAAACTAATTTTTGCCTACAAGTGTGTAAATTAAATATGAATTATAACATTTTATGTGCAAATGTCTTGGCAACCTTCAAAAAAATTACTTTTTGTACAAAATAGAAAATAAAGCTTTTTTTCAGAGAGTTGCCAATTTGATATGCAGATAACTTCACAGTGAAATTCAATATCTTATTTTGACAGAATACCTCCCTCCAAGAAAGTTTCTTCACCAGGTTATTCAAATTCCAAGAAAGGGACCATAATTGCGATTTTGTTAAGTAAATTTTTCAAAAAAAGGAATGGTTGTATTAAAACTCATTAATATAAGGAAATTTGATTTGGAGGCTGCGGTAATGGCTTTGTATAATGTGAGATGAACACCAAAAATGCAAGACGCCTGAGTAAACCATTCCAGACAACCAAAAGAAAGGAATGTTTTACAAACGGAAATGCAAATGTAGACAACAGAAAAAACTCCAGAAGTTGTCTCTGACAGATATGCAGTATTTCACAGAATAAATTTTACCTAGGAAACATATAGTCATAGTCAAGGGTGGGTGATTTTTTAATTTTTCCATTTTAGAAGCGGGTCATTTTTTTCAAAATTTAAATTTAGCCTTTTCTATTAATGTATTATATTATCAGTAGAAAAAGTTATTCCAAAAATAATTTGAGGAACACATTGTAAAAGACCTCAGAGCCATTTGAAGGGCTATTTTTAAAAATACATCAAATAAGCCTGTTTTGGGGGGTGATGAAAATGTTCTAAAATTATAGCAATCATTGCATAATTCTGGGAACATACTAAAGATCACTGAATTATACACTTGGCTTTAAATTAGCAAATTATATGATATATGGGGTGTTTGTGTGTGTGTATGTGTGTGTCTGTCTGTGTATCCCAACAGGAGTATTTTATTTAATTTTAAAATATTTAATTGACATAATGGTATATATTGAAGGTGTATGCCATGATGATTTGGTATGTGCATACCTTGTGTACTTATTACCACAATCCAGTTAATTGACACATCCATCATCACACATGGTTACCATTTGGAAGGAAGGGACAGTGAGGATACTTAAAAACTGCCGTTATCGAACTTCAAATAAACAATACAGAATTATTAATGATAGTCACCATGTGTATGTTAGATCTCCAAATCTTCTTCATCTTGTAATTGAAAGTTTGGATCCTTTGACCAACATCTCCCCAGTTTTTATGTAGCCAGAGCAAGGCTGGGTTGTGAGACTTTCAAGAGGCTATGGAGATAGATTTTTAAAAGGCCTTTGGGGATGGTAGACCTTGAGGTTGATCTCGTGGGGTCCAGAGCTGAGCCCATCTTTCTATCTCTCTTCCTTTCTCTCTATCGTGTCTACTGCTTCCCCTGCACCTCCCCTTTACAGGGACTTCCTAGCTGTCGTGTCGCTCTCTCATCAATCTTGTCTCTCTAAATTGTTGACAATATTTGAATCGGTTTTTGTATGTATTACCTGTTCCAGTTGTTTTAAAGTTCTTGATTCTCTAGCTATAAACCTGTAGCTTGAGAACCTCTTATGATTTTAGTTTTTGGCTTTTTTAAACATAAATTTTGTTGCCTTTTTGCTTTGGGCAACAATAGACTGTGTATGGTGCATGTTTCAGGAAACCACAAGAAAGGTGCCAGCTGAAAGATCTCAGATTTTGATTTTTCATTCG
Source organism: Galagoides demidoff (assembly GCA_963574575.1). Lineage (NCBI taxonomy): Eukaryota > Metazoa > Chordata > Mammalia > Primates > Galagidae > Galagoides > Galagoides demidoff. Next base: position 26,669 of record CAUYQV010180342.1, read on the forward strand.
TGTGTAAGTGTGTTAGTTGGTGAGTTCATACAGGAAAACAGAAGCAGGTCATTTTTTGGATTTAATGATGTCAGAATCATTTCTAGGTCTCAGGTCCTTGTGAGCAACCCCAAATATTGGAGGAACTTTGGCCTCATGGAACTCACTTCCTATTATACTCAAAGTTCATGGGCTTAGTTCCCTCTTAAAGAGAACTATTCTCTGAAAATCCAGAGTTCAGACAGTGAAAACAATTTCAACTAGAGGGAGAATACTTGAGAGGTCAAAGAGACTCAGTGACGTACAGACCTCCAGTTCAGGCCTTTTGACTCTCAGCCTTCAATTTTACAATCTTTCTAAAGAGTAATTCTTTCTGATAAAAGTTTGGGGTCACTGGATGAGAGAATTAAGCAGGAAAGCCATGTTCTGCTCTTTCCAGCCCTCTGACTCTAGCCTGGTTTGTACACAGACTCTCTCCTCTCATGCCGAAGCAGCAGAAAAGAGAAGCCCATGTCACCCATGCACCGGGGGATAGGAGATGCTCCCCCACCCCCAGGCACTGACAGTGGCAAAGTCTGTTCTTTACATCTGGGGGTCCCTGTGAGTAGCCTGGGAGAAACAGTATATGAAAGGTTCTGACTTAGAAAAGAGATTTGTGTTCACTTATTCTCAGCAGAATCAATAGGAAAAATCTGTGGGGATTGAATGACCCTGGGAATTGGTCTTTCCTACCCAGGTCTCAGCAGCCTACAAAGGCTTTGTGTCCATGCCAGGTGGTGCCGCCTGTGGCTTCTGCCAGATTCCTGGCCCTGCTCTGACTTGTCTGGCATCGAGGGACTGAGAGATCACAGAGCAGGTTCCCTGAGTGCATCCAAGCGTCTGAGTCAACATTTCAAGGAAATCAAATGCAGCAGAGGGTGGTTATTTATAAGGACTGATGCAAGTTGCTCCTCAACAAATCATTTATTACTATTTAACTGAAAGTGATGAACTCATGCCTGTGGGGAAAAAAAGCCTTCATGAGATGATGGACGGGTGGGGAGTACTTATCCTGGAGCCAGTTTGTCCTGCGTGGAGGAGGGTCGGAGGCGGGAAGAAGGAGAGGAGTGAGCCTCGTATTCCCCTCCCAGCAAATCTACCACAGCCTTGTAAAGTAGGTGGTTTTAGCTAATTTTTCCAGTAAGCTTGATGACTTCATTACATGGCAAAGATTTATGAAGCAAGTTCACTACCATAGATGTCTATGTCACTGAGTCTCTTTGACCTCTCAAGTATTTTGCCTCTAGTTGAAATTGCTTTCTATGTTTGAACTCTGGATTTCCAGAGAATAGTCCTCTTTAAGAAAGAACTAAGCCCATGAACTTTGAGTCTGATAGGAAGCAAGTTTCATGAGGCCAAAGTTCCTCCAATATTCGCAGTTCCTCACAAGTATCTGACAACCAAGCTCTCGGCTGTCTTACTCCTTCGAGGCTAAGACATGCAAGTCCTGGACACCAGTGCTCTCAACTGTCAACTGAGTTTGCCCCAGACACCTCTCCTGCCCATCTCACAGACTCATGGTGGGGCTCATGTGGGAATGAAAACTTGCTTTGGATGCGTAAAGCAGGATCCACATAGTGAGCTGTTCAGTCACACACCCCAGTAGGGTCTAAGCCACTTCCAACAGATGGATATAGAATTGCTAGCCCTGGAATCATACTTTCCATCTTGGGGTAGATTGAATTATTAATCCCAACTCCTTACCTCTTCCAGCATCCATGGTCTTGACTATATAACTTTTCAGTTCCTCCAACTGAATTCAGAGTTCACCTCCCCTGAGGTAAACAACCATCCTAGTTTTCCCAGGGTTTAGAGATTTCCCAGGATGTGGTTTTCAGGACTAAAACCAGGAAAGTCCCTAGAAGACTGGGATGGGTTAGTCAGTGTGGAAGGCTTTCTCACCTCTTGTCTTTGGGCTTGGCCATGTAACTTGTTTTGGCCAATGAGATTTTAGCAAGAATGACACAGGCAAAGTTTGAAACGTGCTCTCAGGTGGAGATAGTTGAGCTTTTGGCCTTCCCTCTGCATTGCTATGAGAATGGTTTCCTACCCACCTGAGTAGCTGCTGCCTCTTTTTCCTGGGACTCTGAATGAACACATATAAAACATACAGACATGTAACCTTGGCAACTAGCAGAACTCAGATGGAGCAGTCTGGCAATAGCTTAGATCAGTCAACTCCCAATAGACCTCTGACACATGAATAAGAATTAATGGGTGTTGTTTGAAGCTACTGGCTCTCAGAATAGTTTGTTACACAGCAATAGTTAGCTGATACATGCCATATATCACATGTGTCTTCTATCACAGACAACTTTTTTTCTCCTCTGTTCTCAGTGACGAGTTTTATATTTTCCTTCTTTAAAGGATAGTTAAGCCTTGCTTCCATGGCACAGATTCTTGGCAAATCCCTGTCTATTATACAGAAGAAAAATGGCAATTTTGTGATTATGCCCCTTGTAAACTGGAAGAGAAGATATATTTAAAGGTGAGTTTAAACCACAAAGACACTTGTTGGTGTTATAGTCCTATCAAAGAACAATTCTGGACATCAGAAGTCAGCATGTTATAGGGAATTCTTTTAATTTTCTGTTGCCTCAGCATCCATTTAGAACAGCATTCCCCAGCCTTTATGACACCAAAGACTGGTTTCATGAAAGACAATTTCTCCACAGACTGGTGGGATGAGGGGATGGTTTCAGGTGAACCATCTCTTCACCTGAGATCATCAGGCATTAGATTCTCATAAGGAGCACACAACCTAGATCTCTCACGTGCAATTTACAGAAGGATCTGTGCTCTTATGAGAATTTAATGCAGCGCCTGATGTGACAGGAGGCAGAGCTCAGGTAGTGATGCAAGCAAGGAGGAGTGGCTGTAAATACAGACAGTGCTTCCCTCACTGACCCACCTCTCATGTCCTGCTGTGCAGCCTGATTCCTGAAAGCCATAGATGAGTATAGGTCAGCAGCCGGGAGGGTGGGGATGGCAGATTTACAAACTTTTTCATGCCAGAAACAGGGTTTAGTCACACATGACACAGTTTTCAGTTCTAAGTCACATCCAAATGGCTCAAGCAGCGGCCAGAAATGAAAACATAGTAGTTTGTCTCCTTCCTAACAGCCTGGGCTCCTGCTTTCCTGCAGCTGCCCATTCAAGCATTGGCCCACAAATGTAAAGTGCCCCACATCCCATGCCCTCAGACATACTGCCAAGCTATGGCACATTTTCCCCGTCTGCCTGACTCTTCCTCCCTGCCTTAAATGACCCAGGGACAGAGGACTGTGCTGCCAGCTCTTTGCACCCTTCCTGCTCAGCATCTGTAAGTTAAAAACAAACAAAAAGACTTTGAACTGTTTCCTGTTTTAGTGGGACACTGAATTTGCACCTTCCATTTGAAGAGCGAGCCAGGAGCTGCCCCAGGCCTGGTTCATCTCCAGGATGTCAGGGAGGGCACAAGATTAGCCTCCTAGCCAAGAGCAATGGTCAGGCAGGCATAAGCTGGACACAGGTCACGGGTCAGACAAAGGCATCTGCCAGTATAAACAAGTTTCCCATGCAAAGGAATCCCTAGTCATGAGTCAGACAGCTGGGCAGTAGGCCGTCGGCTGGGTAAAAGAAGTACCCATGAGAGGCACACTGTGAACACGATATCTAGCTCCTGTCCTCTCATGGGGGCTGGGCTGCTGGCCACCCTGGACCAAAACCCCAGTTTAACTGGATGTCCTCAAAACATACATCAAACAAACAAGGTTGTGATTTCAGAAAAGAGTAGAGGCTTAGGGACACAGATCTGACCCCCTGCTGCACATCCTTCCACAAAGCCCTATGAAGTATACAAATATGGAAAATTTTGTTTTCATACCCCCAGAGCAGTGTTTTTCAACTTTTTAAAAAATCTCACAGTACACTTGAACCTATAGATAAACTTCCATGGCACACTTAAATTATGTTAATCAAAAAAATAAAAAAATAAAAACTAAAGAATATACATACTGTGCTTTTAATTTCTTTTGAAATAATTTAATTAATGATCTTCAAAAATTGTTGTGGCACACTGGTACAAAATCACTGCCCTGGAAGCCCTAGAAAGGGGTCATCATCTCTCCCTAAAATGCTCACATTGTCTTAATTTTTTAAAAACTCCCACATCCTTTTCTTTTGCAAGGTACAAACATTTCTAAAGCTTATGTGCCCCTCTCATTGAATATTTGTGTAAGATATAAATTCTGGATTTCTTTTCTTTTTTTTTTTTTTTGAGTCAGAGTCTCATTTGTTAACCTTGGTAGAGTGCTGTGGCATCATAGCTCACAGCAACCTCAAACGTGATTCTCCTGCCTCAGCCTCCCAAGTAGCTGGGACTACAGGCATCCGCCACAATGCCTGGCTATTTTTAGAGATGGGATCCCACATTTGCTCAGGCTGGTCTTGAACCTATGAGCTTAAGTAATCCATCTGCCTTGGCCTCCCAGAATGCTGGGATTACAGGTGTGAGCCACCTCCCCCAGCCCAATTCTGGCTCTTTTAAAAAGAAAGTTTCTATAAATCCTCCGATATCTAGCATACACCTGATACAATGAACGATTAATCATTATTGAAAGGATTCAGTAACTTTTTGAGATACTCATGATATAGTTAGAGGACAAGTAGACTATAAGATGAATGACCCCTCTGGGGAAGCTGAGTGTGTGCAGACCTGCCGAGACCGTACAGTCAGGTGTGGTCAGCACTTGGCACTGTACATGCATACCATGTGTCTTCTCCTTCTCACATAATCTTATTTTCCAATTTTTTCAAAGATTACAGATTTATCATATAGGAAAATAAGGAAGACAAAGCCAGGAGCTTTTTCATAAGGGTACATATGACTAGATTACATCGCTCACATTTGTTAGGTGAAGTCCAAGTTGTAGTTGAGCCCTTCATCCAGGAGGCGTGCTGTATACTCCTACTCTGCACCTGCTAGGTGACAGTTTACTAAACGCCCTTCTCCTATTCCCCTCTTCCCTCCATCCTCAATTTAATTGTGTTTTTCTCTCCTGGGAGCCTGTAGTTGTTCACCTACTGGTTTTGTATTAGTACTGGGTACAATGGATGCTTGCTTTTCTACCCTTGTGATACTTTACTTGGGAGGATGTTCTCCAAGCAATTTTAAAGAGGTTTGTTTAACCTCTTTCTCTTCTGTTACCCAAGACACTCAGGAGCTGGGAAACTTTCCATGATTCTGTCTGCTGTGTCTCAGGCCAAGCCCAGGCTTCCACTTTCTTCACCCATCTCAGAGTGGCTTCTGAGCTTTTACTCCACAGCCAGGCTGACCTCAAACCTTAGGGTCCCTTGGGCCTCTTCATGGAGTTGGAAACCAAGGTGCAATTGCTGGAGGGATACTCTTACAGGTGGGGAATGATACTATGAGGCAGGTGGGGGGAGCACAGAGAGGGTGGGGTCTTGTCCCTGACTGGAGTGGGGCCTTCAGCCACAGAGAACCCACCGCTGAGGAATCAAACCAGAACCTTTGGCTTTTAGGGGAGAGGGTGCACGCGTGTGTGTACGTGTGCATGAATGCACCCACGTAGAGGATTAATCCAGTGTCAGAAAAAACTGTTAACATTGGCTTTGTTTCTGAGTTATTGGAGCCCTAACAAAGAGGAGAAAAGTCTGTAAAGGCTCAGCTCAACTGTGCACAAAACACAAATTACAGGCATTTATGTAATCTGGTCACCATTCATTCGAAAAAGCCTCCCAGCACAATAACAATTATCCATATTGTTAAATATCTGGATGTTGCCAGATTAACTCTGTTGTAAATTTTAATTAATTGCAACACAAAACTGTTGGCATGTGCTCAGTCATTGCAGTTGGCCGTCTCTGAAGTATTATCATCTGCTCCCAACTTCGAGAGACTTCAGAGAGCATTGGTCATGATGGCAAGATGAGTCCAAATGCTTAAGCACATGTAATCACTTCTTGTGTGATTATCACGATGGTACAGACCCTGGAAATTTCTCCAAATTTTAAATAATCCCAAATCTGTACTAATTCTTAAAAAGCTACACTGCATTTCTTATTATTTTCAACTTTTCTCTCAATTACTTATGGTTCATCGTTGTGTACCAATATACCAACCAGATGGCTTCTATTCATCTTATTTACACTATTTTTTCCAGCCAAACAGTATTAATCCAACAGTATAAACTGACCCATGTAAACTTCTTGCTGCCTAAGACCTACAGCAGCCTCTTCTGTTCCTTCTTGCCCCTGGTTGGGTCACCTTGTGGTCCTCCCTCCATCTGTCCCATCTCCTCACCCTCAGAAGTGTTTCATCCCTCTCCAGGGTCTTCTCTCCTTTGTACTGAAGCCTTTGTGGGTGGTCTTCAAAGTCCAGGCTTGGCCTCATCTCTAGTTCAGAACATTTCCTTCTCTTGATGTGAGCTATTAAAAAGATTATTTGCCGAAACAAAATCACCCACATGTATAGATGACTTGACCCAGCAGATAAATGATTCTGGAACTTAAAGCATCCGTTAGCCCTTCTCTTATGCATTTACTATGACATTTAATCAATCAGTCAATATGTATTTACTGAGAGAATAGAATGTGCCCACTATTTTGAGTCCTCAACTAGAAAGCCATATATTTATTTGGGAAAGGAGAAGTTGGAGGTAGGAAGTGGGGCGAGGGCAGGGTTAATCAGCAAGAAACAAATAGAGAAAAGATAACACACACGCACAACACACACACACACACACACCCCACCTCCGTCAGATTGACCATAAACGCTGTGAGGTATAGAGTAGCAATGAGAGACAGGCACTCTGAGTTGACTGTCCTGCGACCCACACTGTTTGAAGGCCTCTCTCTCTGCTGCTATCTTGCACTGTTCCTTGTACTGTCTGTGCCCTGCTTTCCTGCCCAGCTTATAAACTTCCCAAGTCAGAAAGCAGTTAGCACATTTTCCAAATGCCCAATGTTGTGGAGCCCAGAATTCCAGAATTCATCCTATAATTCATTTCAGTAACAGTTCTGTGCATGGATCCTCTCTAAACATCACCTAGTAGGTATTCTCTAAACAGAAAGAAATAAAACTTGAACAGTCTTTAATTTGCTGGTTTTCCCAAATCTTATTGCAAAAATAAGGTCATTGAACCAGATCCTTTGTTAAACCTGTTCCCAATCTACTGAATAACATTTGGCCCCTTTTTTTCAGATGTACAGAGAAGTAGCCAAATTATAATGTCCTCTCTTTCCCCGGCAAGAGAAATAGCCATCAAGTGAAGGGAAGGGACAACAGTATTTGTTGGAAAGTATGAGGAAACCCTTTTCCTAAATGTCCATTTTGGATGCCTTTGATTTCCTGTTTAAAAATATTTTCACCACAAACCATAGAAAAAGTAATACTGTTATTATGTGATGGAAAGAGAGAATTCTTGATCGATTATTTCAGCACAGGGAAAGAAGTAAGGAAGAGGAATTAAAGGAAATTTGACAATACATCATAAAAGGGACCACCACGCAGCAGCTGAGGACATGGCAGGGTGCTGAGACGCCACACACGACCGAACCCTCGAAGGTCAACCATAAAACACTTGAGAAATGGAGCAGACGCCAGGAGAATGTGCCCAGCTCCTTAGCAAGAGCTTGGAAAGAAAGGGGCTTGATAAAGAAGGATTAGTCAAGAGGAGGAGAAGCATTATGTCAATATTTAGACTACCACAGACAGACATTTGAAACCTGGAAGAGAGGGGTGGATTTGTGGTCCAGAAAGAAAGAACCAGGCCACTGGAGGTCCAGCATGGAAGGAGGAGGGTAGGTTTGTCTGAGGCCAACTGGAGCATTCTAGATCCACATGAGCCATGCTAAACCAGTTCAAGTAAAAATAACATAGGCTTAGTTTGTACCTACAAGTCTTCCTACTGGAATAATACAGTATTTTTCATCCCATAACTAGCAAACTTCACTATCTTTGGAGAAGAAACTCCTGGATACCTTGGCGGTGGAACTTGAGATAATGCTATTTGGGGCTTCCCCGAAGCCAAGTCCTCCTGAAGTAAATTAAGAACTTAAACAGCGGCAACTGCGTCTGTGTACTAGCACTAATGTCCTCAATATTGTTCTTGTCATTATGGCATTAGCACCAGAGAGGGCTCTGGGCTGTCCCGAGTAGCACTGGCCTGCATCCTCAGTCAGACTGCTCAGGGTCAGAAAGGCCAGCCCTCAGGGCAAGCCACACAGGCTTTGGCTGTGCGGGCTGGCCACCCGGGGCAGAGTTTTGGAGGAATGAGCCTGTGACGAAACCAATATAAATCTCTGTTTAAAAATCCTTGTTAAGTTTTTTGTTTTGTTTTGTTTTGTTTAAATGTTGTTTAAACATCTTTGGTTCTGGAAGGGAGGCGAGCTCTTAGAAAATCAGTTCTGAGGAACTCCTTGACTGAAGCTGAGTGTGTCTGATGAAGTATTAGAATCTTGATAAAGAAAACATTAAACAGAAACTAAGTGTTTAATGTAAAAACCTGGCAGCTGTGTGTTCATTTTACTTAGTATCTACCTGTTGGGAGATGGCAGTTTTCCCTTTGTTTTGGTTGGAAAATTCCTCTCTTTTGGTTGGAAAAACATTGTCACTAAGGCTCTTTTTTTTTTTCAGTATAGAAATCCATCTCTCTAACTTTCATATGTCCTATTTGTGCTACTCAGAAAAAATGCACTGGCAATCTCAAAAGCTCTGGAGCATAATTCAGAACCAATGAATATCTTCTCTGACTTCACTTTTATCACTGTAATGGAAAAATGCACCCATGTCTAAAGAAAAGGAAAACAATACAGGCAACTCTAATAAGAAAATCAAAACAATGTAAAATCTTGTGATGCCAGTGACATTGAAGATCGAAATTCAGGAGTCAGTATAGAGAACACTGCCTGGTATACAGTAGATGCTTAATAAATTGTTAGTGAATGAAAGAGAGCATGCAGCTTGAGAATAAAATAAAGGTTATTAAAGCAATGCTAACTAGAAAAGCGTCAGGATTCTAGAAGGGACTCTGCGTATCTTGACATATAGAAATATTTCCTAAATATTTTTATGTCACAGCACACATGGATAATAACAATAATAATAACACATTGAATTAGATAAAATGGAATTCAAGCAAACAAAGGCAACCAGCCTAGGAATTGCAGCCATGCTGGGCTTCAGCCAGCACTCCAGGAAATCAGTATCATGGCAGGTCTCTGCCACCTCTGGGCCACACCATTTAGGCCAGAGCTCTCTAGTACTACATATACCACAAGTCTTAATAACTCTGCTTTTAACTTCTGTGGTTTTTTCCTTGAAGAAATGAATGAAAGCCTCTTGGTGCTCAGAGCCCTGTTACCCCCTAAGGAGAGCTTCTCCTAGTTACAAGCAAAGTATCTCAGAGGGAACAGGGAACGAATTATCCCCCGGGTGCCTGTCGCTCAGTGGCTAGAATGCCAGCTACATGCACAGGAGCTGGTGGATTTGAATCCAGCCCAGGCCTGGCAAACAACAATGACAACTACAACCAAAAAATAGCTGGGCATTATGGCAGGCGCCGATAGTCCCAGCTACTTAGGAGGCTGAGACAAGAGAATCACTTAAGCCCAAGAGTTTGAAGTTGTTGTGAGCTGTGACGCCATAGCACTCTACCCAAGGTGACTGTGTCTCAAAAAAAAATAAATTAAATAAATTTAAAAAAATAAAAATTTACTTTCTCTAATAGTATTCTGACAATTTCTCCCCCACCACCAAATTTGCTGTACATAACATTTTTATCAAGAGGAAATTTTGAATGTGTCCTTCTATTAGTAAATTGTCCTTTCTATGTTGAGTCAGAAATTTTTATTTTTATTTTTTTTTGCAATTTTTGACTGGGGCTGGTTTAAACCCACCATCTCCAGCATATGGGGCCAGTGCCCTACTCCTTTGAGCCACAGGCACTGCCTTTAGTCTGAGATTTTTGGTTGGGGGCTTAGGTCATCACCTGTCCATGCCTGACAAAGATGTTCACCAAACATCAGTTTCCTCTTTCACTTGGAGCACAGCCTGTCCTCATTTCTCCATACTTTCCCTTGCATTTAAAGTGGCTCCATGACTGGGTTCTCACCAATACGAAGTGAGTTATTCTCAAGTGACCACATCTGGGCCCTGAAAATTTAAGACATGGATATGCCTCCTCTCTGCTTTCTTTCCCTTTGTATCCCCTAAATTGAGATGGCAAGTTGGTATGAACCTGGAACTCTGAGTTACCGTGTGGAGGAAAGATGTTCACCAAGAGGAAACAACCATCTTGAACTGGTAAGTGAATGAAAACAAACTTCCATTGTCCTTGAGCCATTGAACAATATGGAGTCTATTTGTTACAGCATCTGGCATGACCCTAATACATCATACAACTCTCCTCAGCCATGGGACTATGAAGCTCCCCTGTAGTTCCATTTTAATTGTTCCCTGGTGTCTCACATAATAACATTTCTGCCATTCCACTGTATGTCTTGGCTGTCTTGTGCTGGACCCAAGAGTCCTCTGCTCAGATCAACCACAAATGGTGATTACCACAGCTGCCTCTTGGTTACCTGGGTCAGGACAGAACTCCTAGTCTCCTGGCTCTGGGGATAGGCTTTATCCCAGGCCTATTCAAATGAGTGGAATCTCCCATCTGCTTTATTGGCTGACACCATAAAATGTCCTGACCTCAAATGAATTTTATGTATTTCTACAAACATAACATTTCTTGCCATTGTTTAATTTGAGATGTCTTGGGGATTTATTAATAGTTTCATAAAGATATTTTCTGTTTTATCTGACTGAAGTATTTGCCTAGGATAAAAAATATTCTTTTTTCCATGCATTTTTTATTCTCTATTTGCTCTGGGCGTACATGCGGCATTAACCCCACATTTGACTCACAACCCAGGTAGGAGAACACTCATTCCTAAGAATGCAAAGGCAAACATATCAGGCCTCAGAAGAAGGACAAGGAACACAGAAAGATCATTGTTTTCTGTGGGACCATAAAAAAAGATGAAAAAAAATTTAGAACCAAACTGAAGAGATATTAGAATTGGCTAAGAACCTCACTTAGCTGTGAACCAGCATTGCTTGGGAGCCTGCTGGAAATGCAGAATCTCAGGCCACACTCCAGACCTACTGAATCAGCCTGCATTCCTGGGTGGCTTTTGTGCACATTCAATTGTGAGAAGCTGGCCTAGATATCAGGAAGAGCTGGAGATACAGGATAACTCTCTTCTTTCAGTCACCTCCCATTAGGCATCCTCAATCTGAATAAGAAAATACTCAAGCCCAGCTCTCCCATCATTTCACTGATTCTACTGATGCTTACTCTCTTCCGATGCTCCCCACTGTGGCAAAGAATAGGGAGAAGGATTGAGGAACCAGGAAAAGAGAGATGGAAACATACATAAACATGTCCTTCTAGTTTTGTTGTTGTTGTTGTTTTTTGGCTGAGTACAGGGAACTTTATTGATGGTACATGACAAAGGGGGTCTCCCTAGGCCCTTCCCATTCTTCAGGGGTCTGGTATGGAAGTTGCATTGAGGGGAGATTCTCAGTGAGAAGGGAGACTGAGTAGGCAGGGGCACCTCAGAAGCTGAAGGCCTCTCCCTTCCTCTCATGCTCTGGCTGGGACTAGCGGTCCAAGAGCTCTTATTCCTTGGAGGCCATTTGGGCCATAGGTCCATCAACCTGTTCCTGTAGCCAAATTCATTGTCATATCAGGCATTGAGTTTGACAAAGTGGTCAGAGAGGGTAATGCCAGCCCAGCACCAAAGGTGGGGGAGTAGGTGTTACTGTTGAAGTCAGAGGAGATGATCTGGTGCTCAGTGTAGCCCAAGATGCCCTTGAGGGGGCCCTCCAATGCCGGCTTCACCACCTTTGTGATGTCATCATATTTGGCAGGCTTCTTCAGAAGGCAAGACAGGTCCACAACCAACACATTGGCAGTAGGAACATAGTAAGCCATGTCAGTGAGCTTCCTGTTCAGCTCAGGGGTAACCTTGCCCACAGCCTTGGATGTACCAGTTGAGGAAGTAAGGATGTTCTGGAGAGCTCCATGGTCATCACACCACATCTTCCCAAAGGGGCCATCCACAGTCTTCTGGGTGGCAGTGGGGATACAAAGGCTATGGCAATGAGCTTCCCATTCATCTCAGAGATGACCTTACCCACAGTCTTGGCTGCACCAGTAGAAGAAGGGATGATGTTCTGGAGAGCCCTGCAGCCATCATACTACATCTTCCTGGAGGAACCATCCACAGTTTTCTGGACTGTGGTGACACATGGACTGTGGTGATGAGTCCCTCCACAATGCCAAAGGTGTCAGGGATGACCTTGGCCAGGGATGCTAAGCAGTCGGTGTTGCAGGCAGCATTGCTGACAATGGGGAGATTGTTTTTATAATTCTGATGGTTCACACCCATCACAAACATAGGGTCATTGCAGAGAGGGTAGAGATGATGACCCTCTTGGCATGCCCCTATAGATGAGCCCTAGCCTTCTCCATGGTGGTGAAGATGCCAGTGTACTCCACAACATAGTCAGTGCCTACCTTGCCCCATTTGATTTTGGTGGGATCTCACTCCTGGAAGATGGGTATCGGATTTCCATTGATGACCAGATTCCCATTTTCAGCCTTGATTGGCCGTGGAATTTGCCATGTGTGGAATCATACTGAGACATGTAGTTGAG
>CAUYQV010180343.1:0-13899 GCA_963574575.1 Galagoides demidoff
TTGGCTGCTGTTGGTATATACAAAGGCTACAGATTTATGAGTGTTGATTTTGTAACCTGAGACGCTGCTATATTCCTTGATCACTTCTAGGAGTTTTGTAGTAGAATCCCTGGTGTTTTCCAGATATACTATCATATCATCAGAAAGTTACTTTTCAAAAAGTAAAGAGAAAAAGCAATGGGCCCAAATTGACTCACAGGTTCATGGTAATTCCTATAAAAAACCTCAGTGATGTAATTTTAGGCATACACAGGCTATTCTAAATTTTTTATGGAAAGGCATGCATAACCTAGAAGAATTAAAACAATATTATAAGAAAAGAACAAAAAAGGAATGAATTCGTCCACCTGATATTAAGGCCTACGGTGTAGCTGCGGTAATCCAGATAATATGGTCTGGGTAGAAAGACACAGAGAAACACGCCGGAGAAGCTGGAAAGGTGCAGAAGTGATTAAACTGAGGAAGTCTTTTCAACCCTGGTGCTAGAGTGTTGGATGCATATAGGAAAAAAATTAAACACTGACCTGAACTTCACATCTTATACAGAAGCAAGTCAAAATGGATCATAAATGTAAATGTTAAATTATAAAACTATTAGGAAAAATAGAGAAGAAAATCTATAGGTTCTAGAACCAGACATAGAGTTCTTTGATTTGGTATCAAAAGAATAATCCATAAGTAAAAAAACAGTAAATCAAATCACATTTATATTAAAACATTTTCTGTGTTAAGAAACTTTGTTGGTATGAAAAGACAAGATAAAAAACGTAGGTGAAAATATTTGCAAGCCACATATTCAACAAAGGATTAGTGTCTGGAATATATAATTAACTCTCAAAAATCGCTGTTAGAAAATGGATAAGACATTTCCCTGAAGAGTATAAATGGAGGGCAAATAACCACATGAAAAGGTATTTAATGGCAGTAACCGTTAGGGAATTGCAAATTAAAACCAAAATGAAATATACCTTTCAGAATGGCTAATCCAGAAAAATAGTGACAACATCAAATACATCAAATACAAGAATTAGGAGAATTTGGAGGAAGAGGGTTACTCATGCATTGTTGGTGGGAATGTGGACATGGTACATCCACTCATTAACATACGCTTATGGAACTACACACGTCACTACCGCAGAACCAGTAATTGTATTTCAGGCCTTTTATCTGAACAAGTGTGATATAAGAAGCCGAGTTAGAGAAACGATGACCCTGGGACAGAGGCTGCTTTTGTCGGCCATGCCCGTTCCTCCTGTACACCTTAAATTCAATTCAGCCTGCATAGTTTTTATTTGAATAATTTAAACAAAAATATATGGATGTAGGACAGTGAGAAAGAAGGAGAGGGGGCTTTATCTGAGATTGTGAAGTGAATTTCAGAAAATTCTTGTTTTCCATAGCATTTCAATTCTGATAGTTCAGCCAATAAAATATTGCCTATGGAATACATCGAATTGCATATCACTATGAATGGATGTAAAGATGGTATTGTTCTTTGGAAAAGCAATGCTTTGTGTTAGAATTTTTGTAAACAACATGCATAAGGTTAAATGTAGAAGACTTTAACTGCAAACGATATTGCACATTAACCTTTAGCTATTGAAATTTGCTAGTATGTACATAAAACATAATTTTATTAATTACTACAATTATATTTTAATCATAGTAGGAGGGGTTTGACTGGGGCATATTTTAACCGTACTTTTCTGGAAGGTACAAAATGCTGTTTTCTAAATTGCTCCTCAAACACAAGAGACCTTCCAGTTCTAAAATGCAATAGGTAAAGTTTAGGGAATTGATTCATATTGGTTAAGACATTTTTTACCTTGATGATTCTTTTGTGTATATTCGGCTTGAATTTCCATTTCAGAACAAGAAACATTTCCTTTGCATGTTTTCGTAGGGTTTGTTCTAAATAGGTCAGCTCAGTTAACAAGATCTAGTGCCTTTGTTAGTCTTATAAAAACACTTTTCTAACAATATAGTTTGGGGGTTAAAAATGACCGTGGAAGAGTTTCAATACATACACGTTATATTTATGAAGTAACATTCGTATCAATAATCCAAACAATAGAAAATCAGGCAACCACTGCTCTCCCACTTAGCCATCATTACCGCCCCTTTCTGCTTGTTTATTAATTACTTGTGATTGCATATTTCCTTTGTCTGTCGCCACATCCTGAATGCGTAAGAGACCATTAATACAATCTTTCCTTTACAAACTGCTCATGTGAAGCAGACGATCCTTTCTGTTTATTAAACTCCGCAAGATTTGCCCAGTTCTGAACACATGGAATGGAAGGAGTTACTTTCAAGTGTGTTTTCAAAGGCAGCAGGGCTGAAAGGGCCGAGCAGCAGCCCGGAGAGGAAAGCACCATGAGTTCCACTGTCGTCTTGACCCTGACGACCCCTTCGTTTCACTTCCCTGAGCTGCAAAAACACAGAGAGCTGTGTGACCCTTGTTCACCCGGGGACATGAAAAGGAAATCATGCAACAAAAACAAGCTGGAGGTCAGACACGGCAGTGAAATCTCATGGAAAGAGGCGAGTGGAGAATCAGAGGACTTGAATGCTATTTTCTGCTAATCAGGACTGTGGGACCACAAACAAGTCACACTTCCATTTCTTTATCGCAAAATGGCCATAATGACTATGCAAAAGTGAACGTGCAAGTTTTTTTTTTTTTAAAGGAATACTTCTAATAGTACTGTAAAATCTACATCAAAGCCAGGTTAGTTTAATGTCTTATTCTAATCACCAAATAACAGAATAAGGGCTGCTTTTTTATAATTTGAATAAGAACGGAATAATTTTTTACTCTCCAGGAAAGTTTCCTTTAGTCCAAGAAGTTTTAATTTTGCTCAAAAGGAAAACAGATTACCTAAATAAATAAATAAAAGGCTTCTTAAAAGTCATTAATTCTTAGAGATTACATAACCTTTAAAAATAAGGTTGTGATAATATGTTAAAGTGAATCAGAATGTAATGGAGGAATTCATCAGTGCTTTTAGAAAGAGAGGAAATGTTGACCCAGTTATGATTGGAACTTCAGGAAAGACAAACAGAACATATTTCATGCTGTGTTTCTGGTGAAGGTATTTAAAGCTTGCAGTAATTATGTTGAAACTTTGAAAAACAAATCAGAGCAGAATCTTTAAAAGATGCCACTAAAGAAAAGGCAACAATTAACTTTTAATCCAAAAGTAGTTATTAGCCAATATTAGAAAACTTCCTTTGCCATTTCAAACTCAGGTTTCGAATGGCTCTTTAACAAATTAGCCATTAAAAACATAGGATATTCTTGTATGGGCTGGCAATTCCAACAGATAACTAAGAAGCCTGATAATAGGTAAGAACTGTATCTAAAAATGTTTAAAAACACAACACAAATGCTTTCAACTTATCTTCCACTTTTCTTGATCAAAGATTACAAAATGCCATTTCTTTCTAACATGAATGATATTATCAGAAACATCATCTTGTTAGATTCTCATAACTACTTGAGGAAGACATTGAAGCTTTAACAGTTTTAATTTGGATGATGTTCACGTCATAAAAGTATATGACACAATATCATTTCTAGGAAGAGTTTAAGTGATTTTAAATCAAAGCAGAGCTGAAAAAGAAGTAACCCAGTTTTGTTCATACTGTTTAAAAGCTGATATTATAGTTCACTTTTTCTAACTAAGCTGTTCACTCTTTCATAGAAAATGAAATGATTCAGAAATTGCACAGAACATTAATTCAGCACACTGAAATGGAACCTACTAATTTCACCAACTGATGTTGCTGAAAACATGTCAGGAGACAGATAATTTTGCAAAACTTGTGAAAATATACAGGACTTAAGGACCTGGATACACATTCTGCTATTCAACAGCTAGTAATTTACGAAAGATAAAGCCTATCTTTCATTATTGACCAGTAATTTCACTTGTGAACTTTATTTGCTCCTGTAACCATCATCAGTTCTATAAATTCTTATCAGAAACAGAACCTGAATGTCCCAAATTCCCTACCACCCTCCAGTTTGATAATTTTATAGTGGTAAAATTTCATTGTGAATTTCTTACATTGAGACTGAGATAGATATTTTTCCTAAATGAGGAAAACCACCCTCAACCACCATTATCAAATACTGGATGCTTTGGGAATTAGTTTTGTTGCAGACTTGATACCATGTTCTAATGAGTTAACTAAATTACAGTGCTAATTAATTAACTAAAATTACAGTGTTTACATGTAACACACATGCACTGTGGAAACATAATTTTAATGACAGCTAACTTTGTTTTGATCACAAATAACGTCACTTCTCGAAAGTTAAAACAAGTGAGATCTCCATGCCATCCACACACAAATTTGCAGTATGTATATTTTCCAAGCTCAGTCTACAGTTCCAGGTATATTTCTCAGAACTTAATACCAGTGCAACAGGCCTTTTCTTATTTCCAAATCCATTTAGTTGTGCAATTGAGGAGTCACCACATAATCTTCAATCAGAGTCATTAAGCCACTGTAATTTGGCTTATAATATAATGATATGCTAAAAGACAAATATCAAAAGAAAAATCTAACTGAATTTGATAAATGCTTTCTAAATGATACAATTAAAATCATGTGTTTGTGGATTGACATCTGTATTTAGCAGTATCTGTCTGTGTGAAAAGCTACTGCCAACAACAAGATACAGAAAATTTCATTGGAGATCTGCATTAACAGATGAACATTTGCAATCCATTTTCAAGACAGGAACAGTAATTTTGAACCTCAACCAAATGAAATGGTGGTCTTCTCCTCCCCTCAAATTCAATTCTTCTGATTAGTAAATCTATAATACAATTTTTTTTGCTAATTATATTGTTAATTTTATCAATAAGAAATTTATTGAATTTATCTCTTATTGTTATAAAAATTCTTACATACCACCCTGAATATTTTTATTTTGTCCAGCAAAGTCTTAAATATTTATGATCTGACCCTTTACAAAAACTGGTGGCTTGGTGCCTGTAGTTCAAGGTGCTAAGGTGACAGTCACATACACCTGAGCTGGCGGGTTCGAATCCAGCCTGGGCCTGCCAAACAACAATGACAGCAGGCCAAACAACAATGCCAACCAAAAAATAGCTGGGCATTGTGGTGGGCACTTGTAGTCCCAGCTACTTGGGAGGCTGAGGTAAGAGAATCACTTAAGCCCAGGAGTTGGAGGTTGCTGTGAGTTGTGATGCCACAGCACTCTACACAGGGCAACAGCTTGAGGGTTTGTCTCCAAAAAAAAAAAAAAAAAATTTGGTGACCCCTGTTCTTATTTCTTTGTATATGTTTTCTTTCCTGTATTATATCATATCACTTAAAAACATGTGATTAATATCATTGCATTTTTATTCTCAAGCAAAATGTTGTAGCCTGCTATTTTTTAAAATACCGTGTGGTAATCCATTGACCTACCTAAACTCATTTCAGCACTGAAAAAGTACTATAAACTGAACTGAAAAAATCCAAGGAAATAAGGGACCTGTTATAGATTTTATTTATTTCAGAAGAGAGCAAAGAGGAGAAAAAAGAGAGTGCTAGAAAAAAGTATAAAAACATGGTCTAAAGATATTATGAATTTAAAGAAATTTGCCTTAGTGCATGAGGGAAAGGATAAAAGTGCTAAAAAGAAAGGATAAGCTAGCAAAGGTATTTAAATAGAAATATTAAAGATACAAAGGGTAGAATCACTGAACTTTTGAATTTAAAATGTTTTAGAGCAGGGATGTCCAACCTTTTGGCTTTTCTGGGCCACATTGGAAGAAGAATTGCCCTGGGCCACACATTAAATACAGAAGCACTAGTGAAAGATGATAAGTAAAAAAAAGACTGTCCACACATATTATCACAAGTTTGTGGGGTTAACTGTGATAATCAAAATAATAAATAATAATCAAAATGTCCTCACATAATAATCCTAATTATGCCTCAGCGTGTTAAGAGAGTCTTAACCAACTTTGCAGTCACTAATGTAGAAAATTTGCGTATTTGAGTAATACAATGTCTTTGGGCTTTTTTGATATTTTTTATTATAAAGGCAAAAGAAAAGTGGGCAACATAAAACTACTGGAATATTCGCTATAGTATTTGATAATCTAATGCCGCAATGGAAGTAGTTGCCATTTTTAGTAAGTTCTCAAGGTGGTCGTCAGATTTTTTTGGTTCTAAGTTTACTCTTAAAGGTGTTTCATTTTTAAAAATAATTGTTCGCAAATGTAGGTTCTGCCAGAAAGCAACAACATGAATAATGAAGAGAAGAATATTTGTCTCTAGGGAGGAAGGATCTGTAAGTTCAGTGAAGAGACACGATCAAATTTTTCTTTAACTTGAATGTCGGATTGTACTCTTTGCATTGCACTTGAAAATTGGCAGGTAACATGTTTATGTAAACTGAAAGTGGATGGGCAAAATTCATGAAGATATTATTTTGGCAGAAATCTGGACATCTGTTTTCAAATTCTCGTATCAAATTGAAAAGCAAGGCTGTATATTTTTCACTGTTCCTAGGACCATGGTTAGCCTTGGTCTAAGGCTTGTCACAATGCATAGACTTGTTTGCCTAGGTCTGAGTTCTCCATAATCTCAGTTTCATTTGGAACGCTGTTATGGGTGAAATGTTGCATTGATAAGCTGGTTTTCACCTTGAAGACGTGTGTTTGACTCATTTAAATGAGAGGTGAAATCCACTAAAAATGCTAAATCTATAGGCCAGTTTTCATCAGGTACTGGCACAAATTTGGTTTTTGATGCCATCAACAACTTGATATCATGTCACAAATCATAAAATCTTTTCAACATGTGGCCTCCACTTAGCCATCTTACTTCTGCAATGTAAATGATGCCACCGGAGTCAGCATCACACTTGTATGGAATTCCTGGAATGGTGATGATTTAGTCCCTAGGCCCTTATGAAATTTACAGTCCTGATGGTGAGTTGCATGACTATAAATTTTTGTAGCTTTTCTGCATTAACTTTCTTGATGTACTATGCAATGACACTTCATCAAACGTGAGATTTGGTTGGCAATTATATCCTCTCATCTTAATTTTACAAGTCCTTCCCTTTTACCTACAATTGCCAGGACACCACTGGTAACTATATCAGATATGTTGACAGTGGACCAAGAAGATTTCTTTAACGTATTTTTTACTGTTCATATGAATCTCTTGATTTAGTTGTGTCTGTTAATGGCACTAAGAAGTCATTTCTATAGTGACATGATATTGATCATCAATACCTCTAGTAAAAATCACAAGTTGAATTAGATTTATAGCCTCAGTGCTGTCGTCCATAGCCAAAGCATAAAATTTAATACTAGCATCTTTACCCTTTAAGCTTCTTTTGATGGACTTTTCCCATTTCTTCAATTTGCCTGGCTATAGTATCGTCAGACAAACTGATCTTAGAAATATCTCCCTTTTTTTAAAGGCAAAGCATGAAAGAAAATTTCATGCTTCCCATATATTGCTGAATAAACTCATCAGTAAATGTTGCCATTAAATATATTCCATCACAATTAAATGTTTAAATCCATCACAATGAAAACTTTTAAAAAAATTATAATTGCTTGGCTAAAGCAAAAGTAGTAACATAGTATTATGAAGAATTTATCACATAAAAACACTTCAAGAAAGATTTAACAACTTATGAGAGAAACTCAAACATTGAAAACAACAAAACATTGAATGATGAAACTAAAGATACCCTAAATAGGTAGAGAGAAATACCATCTTTATGTATTAGAAGATCAAATCTCATTAATCTTCCCAAATTAATATATAGATCCAATATTATCCAAATAAAATCTAACAAGATGACCTGGAGTATGAGGAAGAAATTGAAAAGATTCTAAAATTTATATTAAGATGGAAAGGACATAGAGTAGCTAAAATATATATATATATATATATATTTTTTTTTTTTTTTTGCAGTTTTTGGCCGTGGCTGGGTTTGAACTCACCACCTCCAGCATATGGGGCCAGGTCCCTACTTCCTTTGAGCCACAGGTACTGCCCACTAAAATAATTTTTTTAAAAAAAACAAAATTGGAAGACTTATAAGCTATCTTATTTCTGGATTTTCTATAAGCTAGAAAATATATTCTATAGTTAGAATTGTATCATGAGTAAATAGAAAGTCTAAAAATAGATTGACATACACAACCAATTGATTTTCAAGAAAGATATCAAGGTCATTCAGTAGGGAAAAAATTGTCTTTGCAACAGTGTTGAAACAACTAGATGCACAGTTTAGGATAAATTATTCTCAATATTCACCTCATACCATATAGAATAGTGAACTTAAAATGGATTACAGACAAAAACATAAAAAGGCTTCATCAAAATTAAAATCATTTGCTTCTATTTAATGGCCATTATATTAGGATATATGGCATACTTCTTGAGGGTGGGAAATGATTATAAGAGGGACTCTACCTACCTAACAAATTTAAACATTGTAATCTAACTCTCTGTACCCTCAAATTAACCTGAAACAATTTTTTTAAAAGTAAAAGAAAAAAAAAAAAGAATATACTTTCAAAAACTATAATAATTTGCTCTTAAAAAGACACCATTATAAAAATATAAGGAAAGCCATTAGGCTAGGAGAAAAATATATAATACATATATCTAGCAAGTCACATGTATCTAGAATATATAAAGAGCATTTATAATCCAATTCAATATTTAAAAGGCAAGGATTTAAATAGATAGTTCATAGAGATACATAAATGGCCAGATAAACACATGGAAATGCAAATTGAAACTCTAATGAGGTGTCATTACACATTCTATAAAATTGACAAAATAAGGCAGGTGCCATGGTCTGAATGTGTGAGTCCATTCCAATGAAACTGTAGCACAGGCAAAACTGATCTATAGTGACAGGAAATCAGGTCAGGGACTTTCTGGGGTTAGTAGAGGGTGGGGAGGAAGGGGAATGATGTTCTAGATCTTGATAAAATTAGTGTTTGCACAGGTATATATTCTTGTCAAAACTGATAAAACTTGAACACTTAATATAGGTGCAATTTATTGTATATGAATTGTTCCTCAATAAGATGTATTAAAACACCAAAACACATACTCAACAACGCAGAACTAGAAAGCCAGTAACAAGTTTTCTTGGTCAGAGTTGGAAAATCATGGCGTGTTTTCAGAATGCCTTCCAGTTCCCTCTTATAAAACTTTTGAGTTTGTTTTCTCTTCTTTTCCAGAGACTTAAATGGTTTTTATTCCTCACCTTAAAGGTAAATGAACATCAGGTATGTAGACTCATTGCTCTCGGTTGGTCTGCAGTGTTTTCTCCTGCAGCGTTGGCTGAGAAAGGTTTGAAGATAAAAAGGCCCCACCTCTCAAGGAAATAGTATTTATAGAACAAATAACCAACACAATTGGTTTGAAACCTGTCCAGTCCGCCAGTGACACTCATGAAGCAATGGTAACGAGTGAACACAGAATGGGTTCTGCATCTAACTGATCAGTGACAATTCACCCCAGTGAACACATCTCTGCAACCAACAAAACAGAACGGGCTCTAGCACAGGCATCTCCCCACTCTGCTTGTATCAGCAACACAAAACACGCTTCTGAGACTGACTTCAACCCACTTCTGCCTCGAGCTCCAGCATAACCCAAAGCCGTCTTTCTCGACACCGTCAATTCCTTTGTTCTAGAAGACTAGGCCTTATCAACAGAGATCTCCTTTACTTATGCCATCATTTTGGCTCTTAGGTTGCAGACACTGAGTGGACTTATCATTTGGCAATTCCCAGATCCTCTTTTCCAAGATGGAGAAAATGAGGCTGAAAAAATGTAAAGATTTTGTTTTAAGCATTTCTGATGACCACATTAACTAATACAATCTAGGAGGAACCAAATCATCCCATTACTCTCTGCATGGAGTATTCATAAGATTTTGTAACGTAGGACTCAGAAATTTTCACAGGACCGCTATGGAAATTGCCAACTGCCTCAGTCTTCTAGGGCCTGCCTCACTCCTTGTCCTGCACAGAAGAGCACACTTTCAAATGGCAAATTGGGGAAGATACTTGGATAACTGGTTTTTGCTGATTAAGTATGTGGAGTAAATTCCAATGCTGATCTCAGGGAATATGGTAATTAATAATTACCCAATAATTATGAATTTCTCAGTGATCATTCTACCTTGGTGTTAGACGTCAATTCATGTGGTACAAATGTCACCCCTGCTGAATATGTTGAGAGCCAGAAATGAAAATCGGATATGATTTTTGTGTGTAAATATGGGAATTGTGGACTTCAATGCCAGGCCATCGAAAAGCTGGAGAATAGGGGATTTTTAGATCTCTTAAGAATTTCCTTCTTCCAAAAACCACTTGATTTTCATAGACAGGGATGTTTTGAAAATAGCATCTGTGGTTTAAAATAAAATCTCAGGGTTTAGAAGTCTGGTTAAACCGCTAAGCTTTGTCTTAGATGGAAATTCTCCTAACACCAAGATTTATATTGCTTTTACCTGAAATCATACCGAGAAAAGTCAAAGTTGCACACGGGTAGGAAAAAAGAGAAAAACAAGTGAGGTTTATCACTTAGCCGCGCAGGCAGACAGTCACACTGGGTGCTGGATCTGCCCAGCACGTAGGGACAGTCTGCAGAAAGGTTAATGAGCCACTGTTATTGTTTGAGCCAGTTCCTCCCCAGAGATTTGGGCATTCACATCCCATCCTCATGGGGAAGGCACGGGGACGTCTGCGTATTTGCGGAAAATGTGACCATTTGGGGAAATACCATTGTGGGGAAATGCTGGTTACAATTGCTAAAGTGCAGTTTCATCATATTAAATCAAAGCAATCTCTGTTGCCTTCCCCCCTTTTTGCTTCTTTCCACCCCATTTTTAGAGCCCCATCAAGCTCTATTTTCCTTTAGTTTTTTATTTTTTTTTTTTTTACTATTGATCACTAAAATACCTCAGTTTAAAAAGAATAAAGGAACTTTTTGCTATTTCTCTCAATAAGTATACCTAAATAGCTTAGACACCATACCCAAAACAAAATAAGAAGGCTCTCGGAAGTGGAGAGATGAAAGTGGACTGGCTAAGGGCTCTGGACTCAGGCAGTGATGCTACGGCAAGCTCCTACGCTTTCTTTCTGCCTCATATCCCAGATTTGGTGCTACAGAAACCAGCAATCAGGAAATGCTAATAGGCACAGACAATAAAGCTTCAACAAAATCCTGTTTTTCTCTACCCCAAGGACCAGAAAAGGAGCAGCCTAAGCAATAACAGCTTAACTTCAAAGAATAGTAGCAGAAAAAACTGCGCCAAACCCCACATGCTGCCAGGTCAGAAAACACAGAGAAGAAGGTCTGACTTCCAACCCTAGTCCAGCTCCAAGGCACCATGCATGGCCCACTGCTGCTGGGCAGTGTCAGTGAGGCTGAGTGGGGAGCTGAGAAGCCCACCCAACTCTGTGGGGAGCCGAAACGTTGTCCCCCACACTGTGGGGAGAAAGCAGCCATCCCCTTCCACGCTTCAGTGGTGCCAGAGGAGGCCTAGGAGAGTCGGCAGTGCCCTCCCTGCTCACAGAGGTGTGCGGCCACCCCCACGCCTGCCCTGTAGTACCATGAAGGTCACAAGAAGGCATTCTAGCCAGAAAGGTGTCAGTCTGCATAGAATAAGAAGCCTGAAATCTCACCCCTACCCAGAAGTAATGACACCCTCTCGTTCAACGTGGTGATGTCACAGAGGCCTAGCAGGGAACCTGGGGGTCCTGTTCTCACCTGACAAGAAAGAAGAGATCGTCCCACATCCCTAGCCGGCATCAGAGGAGGTCTCCTAAAACAGATCCGTGTAAGCTGCAGCTTCATAGCATAACAAAATGTCCAGGATACAATCACAAATCACACCTTGTACCAAGAAACAGGAAAAATCCCAACATCAATGGAAAAAGAGAATTGATAGATGCCAACCTCAAGGTGGCACAGATTTGTACGTATCTGACAAGGAATTTAAGAATTATTTTTATTGATCAGGTTTACTGTAAATGCTGCTTTCTCACTGATGTGGGGCAGCTCAATTAAAATGAATCTAACTAAATATGCTTCTCCCTTAATGAACTTTACTTATAAGAATGGTCACCAGGCACAATAACCATAAAGAAATTAATCACAATCATTAATGACAGCTTTTATGAAATGAGACTGGAATATAGTTTAAAATTTTAAGAATTAAGCGAGCAAAATACACATGTGGCACTTTACACAAATTATTGTGACATGTGAGTTATGTGTGGGGTTCATCTGTCCATAAACATTCGTTTCCATGTTTCACCAGCCTTCCCCCACCCTGTACATATGCTCTGCAATCGTTCACAAGTGCCTAGATACCTACTTGCTTATAAATTAGAATTATTCAAATATTGCCAAACATAATTACGGCTGTTATCTGTGGAAATGGAACCTAGTGAAGACAAGACACCATCAAACTTTAAGTGAAATAGTTAATTTTGCATTTGCTCTGGGCTGCTTTCCTTTCCTAGAAAGTTCTTGGTGTCTAGTTCCTTAAAAGTCAAGCCCAAAATGATTTTATTGAATTTGATACTCTCTAAGATATCATTTCATTTTAATACTACTTTTCTCATTTTTAGCCAACTTTTATTGAGTTTTTATTTATAAGATAATGGCATGATTCAAAAGCTATACAAACCTTTTATAGATGGTTTTTCCCTCTGAGATAAGACTATAAAAATTCTTGTAAACCTCTCTTCTCTTAAAAGCAAGATTTGGCAGACTCGAGTGGGGTTTCAAAACCATTAGATATCCTCAATGGCACGACACTTGCCTTGACATATTTTTCACCTGGTTTGTATTTTCAAGAGAAAAAATGGTACCTGGCATCCATTTAATCAAATGTAAGAGGATGAATTTATCACTTTCTACTGTTACTGGTTTCATTTGGATACACGTGAATGTCAGGGATGTATCTTATTAGGAAAAAGGGTGTTTTCACTTTTATATTAAAATAATGGAAGGAACCCTTTTTCTTCCTGCATGGAAGCTCCTACATATAAGGAATTATGTCTCGTCTTAAAAAAATAAATAAAACCTGGGAGGCTGAGCCAAGAGAATTGCTTAAGCCCAAGAATTTGAGGTTGCTACGAGCTGTGACGCCAGGGCACTCAACTGAGGGCAACATAGTGAGACTCTGTCTCAAATAAATAAATAAATAAATAAAACCATCTGACTATGTTATAAACAAGAGTTCTTGAGAATTTCCCCAAATACAGAAAATGCCATTTTTCTGTCCTGGATTCTATGGTGCTGCACAGTTTGTCTGAGGGAGAGTCCAACAGATTATAATTCCTTCCAAATTAGTAAACCTCAAAAATGTAGGAAGCAGAAAATTACTTGCAAGCAAAATGAAACTAGTGTTTATAGTAATTAAGAGATGGGGAATTTGGAAGAAGACTATTTTTAGGAGAGAGTTCTAAATTACTTAATCAGATAAAAACTCTGTTGCAGAAACTTTCAAAAACAGTACGTGCTGAGTGGGCCATCTTCCACTCCTGATATCCGACACATTGACTCTTTCGACTCTATAGAGTTTCGACAGATACATGAGACGCAAACACTTCAGTTTTTCGCATGCTGTATTTTCCTTTCTGCTTAAATTATAAATTGTATATGATTTGGAAACATAGTACTGATACTCTTCAAGCTTTTAAAATTAAATTTGAGGCTCAGCGTCTGTGGCTCAATCGGCTAAGGCGCCAGCCACGTACACCTAAGGTGGCAGGTTCGAATCCCCAGCCCGGACCTGCCAAACAACAATGATGGCTGCAACCAAAAAATGGCCGGGCGTTGTGGCAGGCACCTGTGGTCCCGGCT
>CAUYQV010180345.1:0-52327 GCA_963574575.1 Galagoides demidoff
CTGTTTTTAAATCACATTTAAACTATATTGTTTCAGAATGGTTTACTCGTTGTGTTTATTTGGGTCCCCCCCCCCCCCCCCCCCCGTGCTTAATGATTCCTGTGTTAGAGGCCATTATAATAAAGCATATCCCCACACTAATCTTGGGTGAGGGATTGGGGAGACACTGCTTTCCACACCCGAGCAGCCTCTCTGGGAAGGCTCCCTGAAAACACCTCTCTAGGGTCCATTCCAGGAAGATCTGCGGTTTTCCAGAGTAACTGATTTGTTTTATTGGGGGGGATACAAATGGCATAATTCTTCATGTTTCCTTTTCTCCATTGATTGGTAAAATACTGAAACTCTAATTTTTGGTTTTCCTTTCCTTTGCATGTATCTTATTCCAAATAGATTTTTTTTTAACCACTGTTAATCCTAGAGTCTGACTTTTTCTGCCCCATTTTCTTATTCACTTTTTATCTTATCATTTAGAATATCTTTAATTAATAATTAGCTCTCCTCTATTTGAAAAGGTCATCTTCTCTGATAGAGAGCTCAGCTCTGCAACCTCCCTGTGTGGACGAACTGGAAAGGCACCTCTGTCAGCTACCAGGTCCACCAGCTAACTGTGTATCTAGGGCACAGCCCTGTCACAGCTGCTGATCATTGTATTTGTTTGTTATTGTTGTTTTTTACTTTTTTCCATGAAGGGGGCTTGTCTCACATTGTGTAAGTAATGACACCTTTATACAGGGTTCCAAATATGATGATACAGCACGTCCACTCTTCTAAATCCATATAGTCTAGATCATTAAAAGAGAAATCCACGTTTGTGTTACATTTCCAGGTACACACACACACAGATACACACATATACACACACACACAGATATACACATACATACACACACATACAAACATGTACATACATACACATATATACACACACATACACATACATATACACATATGCACACACACATACACATATACACACACATGCACACATACACACATATATACACACAAATACACATATACACACGCATACAAACACATAATGCACACATACAAACATATACATACACATATATACACACACATATTCATGCATACACACACATATACACACATACATATATACACATGTATAATGATTAAATCAAAATATGGACATATGTATTTTTTGTTGTATTATAATAATGGGTAATATGTTCATAGAGTGATTCTCTGCCTTAGAGCTTTATTTAAAAATATATTCCAGACCAAAGACAAACAAATGCTTATCACACCTCCAGAATCTCTGAGTGTGGTCTGCACATGCATGTTTTATATATATATGTATATGTGTGTGTGTGTATATTATTATACATATATATGTAAATCTCTCTCTCTCTCTTTTTTTTTTCTTGATACAGAGTCTCATTATGTTGCCCTCAGTAGAATGCCATGCTATCACAACTCACAGCAACCTCAAGCTCTTGGCCTTAAGTGATTCTCTTGCCTCAACCTCCCAAGTAGGTGGGACTACAGGTGCCCACCACAATTCCCAGCTATTTTTTTGCTGCAGTTGTCATTGTTGTTTGGCAGGCCTGCGCTGGATTTGAACCTGCCAGCTCTGGCGTATGCAGCTGAGCTACAGTGCCTAGCCTGTAAATTGTTGAAGAAAAATATCCGTAGCACTCTCTCTATATGTGAACAAGTCATGTTCTTAAGACACAGGAAAAAAAAATAAGTGTGTGATGTTAGAATTATGTTTCTTAAAATTTCTTGTTTTATATAAAAAATGGGTACATTTGGTTTTGTAATATGAGAGTTGAAAATGACTTTCTTCCTTAGTGTTCTGAAAACCTAGACCATTTAGAACAGAGGTCTTCTTTAGACTGAGAGTTTACTTCCTGAATGCTATCCTGGGGAGGTTAATAGTAAACAGAGGAGGAAAGAGAGCTGGCCTTAAAGCACCATCTACCTCTGTCTTGCTGGTGACTCTTTTTTTTTAAATTGTGCCAATTCCCAGAGAGACTCATTATAAAGCTGAGATTGAAGGAAGTAATTAATTCAGCAAGGTTGATATTGGTTTTGATGCACCAGAGACTTTCATCTGCTCAAGTGTGAAAAGAATGCTGTGAACTGCAAGACAGGAGGAGGGAGGGGTGACATGCCAGTCTCTCTGTACACATCTAACAGTATACAAATTTTAAAATACCTTCCATTTGTGAGAAAACCGGCCTTCATTAGAAGGTTGGAAAAGATCAACCATTTAGTTCTCGAGTTTAGCGCCAAATGTGTGTTCATCACCCATGATGAAAGGTGCCTGAGTTTTTTCCCTACAATTGTCTGAAATATATTCTCAATGTAGTAATTAAATTCTAAGGATTTATATTTCATGTATCATTAGCAACTGCCCCTTTCAAATGGCTCCAAGTCTCATGTCTTCCTCTGGAATATTAAATATGTCATAACTAGTGATACTACAGAGTATTTCTTTTGAAATTCAAAAGCCTTTTTTTTTTTTGCAGTCCACTGATACACGTGCAATTCAATTAAAAAATATACTTTCTTACAAAAATGGCTTGTCTTTAATGATAAGACAAATCATTGAAAATTTCTGCAATGAAGTATTCTACTTTTTGGTTTATTTATCATTCCCATTTCCTATCTAGATTTTAGATCACAAAATATTTAAATATTTACTCTTCTTTTAACACTTTATACATGGGATTATTGACCCTTATTCAAGACCATTTTGGCAGTGATCTATTTGAGTTTATTTACAGAAGATGACTAGCTGAAGTAAAAAGTTAACAGCCCTGATTTATTTTTAATTTTTTAAGTAAAATGAAGTCATAGAAAGTTAGAGCCAAGAGTTTATGCCCTCATTATTTTATTGACGCAGAAACTGAAAATCAGAAAGGTAAAATTGTGGTAACGAAGTAATTAACAGCAGAATTAGGAGAATAAATTTTCTTCTTAAAAGTAGCAAAGAGGGATCTAACCATTATTTTATTAAGTATACAATTTTTGCCCTGGGATACTGTAACTATTATCTCTGTTTAACAAGATGAGAAAGTTGAGGTGCAGAGAGTTTGAGAAACTTGACTAAGCTTCCCAGGATGGCAGATTTAAGAATTTGGATCAGATGCCCATTTAAATCCAGGTCTATCTCTTATCGAATTCTATGGAATGTAATTCTTCCTCAGTCATAATACTCTCAGGGCCCTGTGGTCAGCACACATATTGGTAGATATAAAAAAAGTGAAATTCTTTTAGACAATAAACGTGTCAGCAGATTATAATAGTAAGATCAATCTAATGAGTGCAGTAAGAAATCATAGAGAAAATAATTTTTAAAAGCTATCTTTTTCTTTTTTAATCTTTAAAAAAAAATGTTCATGCTTCTGACTATTCTGGACGCCATTCTGTATAGGGAAAAATAGCCATGTACACCTGAGAAATCTCTGATCATCGCTGTTTAGGGAGTTGCTGCAAAGATGATGACTTGAATCATTAAGAAAGGTCATTTATTTTCATCGTACTTCACTTATCATAAGGGAATGCAATTTATTTAAAAGGAACTCTATAAAAATGTTAAAATATTTTGTTATTTTATTTTTATTTATCTGTCTTCAAGTGACAGGATAGAGTTGATTGACAGGAGAAAGATTGATAAACATGCTGAGCAGGAGGGAGAGCAGAACGTGCGGCAGTGGGGTCTAAGGAGCTTTAGATACTCACATCTGTACACTTCTCATGCCTCTGACACAGGGTAACAGTAAGAGACCATGACATGCATCAGCTTTCTCTCGAAAATCTCCCTTCATTTTATACTTTTATTTTAAAAATAGGCAAGTAAAAAATATATATATTCTGTTTATAAAGGGGCTTTTCTTTTCTTTTTGAGCCATAAATTTACTATTTAATACTATTGTGATTTTAAAAGTTGTTGTTGGTTTTCTTGATGTCAGAAAGGTACGTAACTTCTGATGTCTGTGTGCTGCCTGTCCCTGGGTCCCTGCATGTCCTGTACGTGGCCCGTGCAGGCTCTGCCGCTGTGCACGTTAGGTGCCTGACAGAGTTGCTACGGTTCCCCAACTCTACTCCTAACACCGCCTTTCAGGTGTTAGATATCATGACTGGTTGTTATAAATCTTTTGATTTTTTTTCACTTTTAGGTTTAGCCCTAAATGTAGTTGAGAGATAAAATGAGAGAGGGGCAACACCATCATTCTGAATGTGAGATGTTTGAAGCATTATTATATTAGACAATGTAGCGTGTGCTCCGGCACTCTGTCAGGAGTGCTGACTCAGTTTGACGGTCATCTTATTAAAAATATCAAGAAATAATTTGCTTTATCAAAGACTATGCAGTTTTCATTTTACTTTAAACAGTGGATTCCAGAGATTAAATTTTGATGCAAGCTTTTATTAAAGTAACATTAGAAATGGAATTTATTGTTACTCCTTTTTTTAAGGCATGGTGGTAGATTATTATCTTTTTTATAAAGTAAATTTTAATATATTTGTGAGTTTTTAAAAGGAAAAGATACTGACATGGCCATTAACGAAAAACATCTCAGTTGCAAAAGTTATAACTAATTTATTTTGCGTTGTTGACAAGTAATCAAAGATAAATGGGTCTTGTGTGTATTATATATGATAGCTATATACAAAGAAGTAGACTGATACACTTACGTGTTTTTCAACCTTTTTTATTTGAACCTATAGTTAAATTTCCACAGCACACTTAAATTATGTTGATCAAAAAAAAAAGTGAAAGAAAGAATATACTTTCTGTGCTTTGAACTTCTTTTAAAAATAATTTAATTAATGGTCTTAAAAACGTTTGCAGCACACCTAAGATCCTCTGAGAGCACATGGGTTGAAAATCACTGCACTGTGTACCAGTATATGCAGATGCTAGGGGTATAAAAAAAGACAAAGATATAGATGGGAAAGTAACTTGTTATAATCTAGAGCACTGTTAATTTAAATTTATATAACACTATATAGAGTGGGTGCCAAAAAATGTGAACACATTTTGAGAAACGAAAAAACTATTACGTTTGTAACACTCAAGTCACATCTGACTTCTGCAGTTAGAGGGGCCCATGTGACTCGCACTCAGCTTTTGTTATTGGAATGTATTCAGTGTTACAATTTTAATAGTTTTCCCCTTGCTTAAAAGTGCATACATTTTTTGGCACCATCTATAGTTTAAAGCTTGGGACAAAAGAAAGCATTTTGCAATGAAAGCAATGGAACTAAGTTATTTTTGGTTAAGGTTAGAGAACTCAACCATGAGATATTTGTTTATCAGCAACATGTAACTGAAGAAAAAAATGGTCTTCCTTACCAAAGTGGGTGTTGGAGACGCAGAAGGGATAGCTGTTGCTCTTTAATTGTGACTAGATTAATAAAAGGAAGTTCTTACAATCCGTGTAAAACGCCACTAGGGAATACATTTTAGCACCACTTTGGGTGTCTTTTCATTAATAAATTCTTGCCTCTTGAGTGTAAGTATTTGGCTTCAAATCTGGGATACAAGTTTATTAAAAATTGTAATAGTTCTTAGAGACTATAAAATGAAATGAAGTGCACAAAATGTATGTTTCTGGTGCTTGACTTTAAAATGTTTTTTTTTACATGACCAATTTCAATATTTTCAACTTAAGCAGAATGTTGTTGAATTTAAATTACTATTGAATATGTAACCACAGAGAGAGAGTGAGAGAGAGAAAGAGAGATTAATATGTCATTTTTGAGTAAAATTTTTTTTTTATTTTTTGGTAGTATTTTTAATAATAAAATAGGACGCATACCCTGTATTAAGATGTTATGCTAATAATTATGACTTTAATATTTGTGTGAAACAGTCTGTACTTTAGATCCGAGTTATAATAAAGCAAATTCCTATAGTTAATAAGAAGAATGATGTGGAATATTCTATCAAAGGATTTTTAAGAGGTTATAAAAACATTTTTTTTTAAACTAAAGCATTTAGAATATGACAGTAAGTATTTCTACATAGAGTATTTTACGTTTACATTTCTACATGACATCAAGTATTTCTACATTTACTCTACTATTTTATGTCATCAAACAGAGGAAAGAGACTGTTTCAAATCTGTGTTAGGGAGTGGCTGGCCCCCCTGAACATCAGATCTGCGTTAGGGAGTGACTGGCCCTCCTGAACACTCATTCCTGCTACCAGTGAGTGGAGCTGACAGGGAGGGAAGCAAGGACCAGGGCCCAGGAGCTGGCCTCAAGGGAGGGAAAGGCGGCTTCCCGTTGGCATTTCTCTCCCTTTAAGGAAATAAACTTATTTTATCACACTTGTCTTCTTTAGGTGTCTAGTGCTCTCACCTGTTTTTGTTTACCTGTAACATCTGCTCCATCACTCATTCCAATCACATCCTTCAAAAGGCAAAAACTCCCAATTCTGCAGCCTCCCAGGAATGCTGTGGTCCTCAGCTCACTCCCTCTGGAGGACACAGAGGTGTGGGTTCCTTTGAGGACTAGGTGGCACTTCCCGAGGGGTCCAGTACGCTGCTGATGTCAACAGTATTGTTTTGCCTCCCTTCATTCCAGGAATTCAGATTTTTAAAAAGTTCTCTCAGACTTTAATCCTCCCATATTTTGCTTATTTAAAGGGTGATTAAGAAGGCAGAATGGAAATATAAAGCGATGATAGATTCAGTCGGCACATGCAAATATAGTGAATCTAAATTTAGTTATAATTGTTCTTTGTCACTTTGGCTTTAGATTTTCCAAGACATATAATCAACTTGTTGTTATATCAAATAACAAGTTATTTATATTAAAATCAGAGCGTAAAGAGTCCTTGATCTGAGGTCATCTGTGACAGTGTCAAGACGAATTTGCCAGGTGTAGATGGCCGGTGGATACCATCGTTTTACCTCCTCAGTTTACATGTGTTGGTGTAAAGTCCATGCCTTGCCGAAACAAACAAAGTTTTTCCTTTATTCAACATGTCTCTCTCTGTGTATGTGTGTGTGTGTATGTGTGTGTGTGTGTGTGTGTGTGTGTGTGTGTGGATTTACATCTGCCATGTTACTCTTTTTCCTGGTAAAGAAAATGGAAAATAAATTCCAGAGAAAGAGAAAGTGAACTGAAGGGAGGAGTAGGAAAATGAGGAGGAGGGAGAGAGAGAGAGAGGAGAGGGAGAGAGGTTGAGTAAGCAGCATAATTAAAGTTTGCCCTTCTTCTAACAGTGTGCCCTTGCTTAACTTAATTCACCTTTCTGAGCTCATTCCTAATCTATAAAACTGAAGTAAACTAATACTTCATAGGATTATGGTGATAACATTTGAGAAGTAGCTCTGATTTTTGTCAAGCACCTAACAACTGACCTACCTGGTTGTAATAAATGGTCGATGTCATGACTGATGTGATTCAAGAAATCAGAAAATATTAATGGGAAGAGAAACACTTAGGTAGAAATATAACTTATACTTCACTGGAGGTTTCTGATACTTATGGTAAAATAAAAAAGTGGAGAAGTATTTGTTTTTATAAGTCTATCTTAAATAACTTAAAAGTTGGGCCACTATAAACGTGCATGCTCATTGCTTAAAGCTGCAATCCCTGATGAGGTCTTTGAGCAAACATGCATGTGTTTGTTCATAGGTTTTTCTGAGTGGTAGAAGAGGAGAGATCTCCCTTAAAACCATGCGATTTCTATTTGGTGATCACTGTGACACTATTTCACTAGAAAATTTCTCTTCTTACGTCCTTTTCCTTCTCTAAGCCTGGCTGTGTCCCTTGTAACTCCAATGCTGATTCTGAAGGAGTTATCTATTACATAAAAAACTGAAATGATGAACAACTATGCATTTCAATGTTGCAAAGTTTCAATTAAGATTTTTTTTTTTTTTTTGAGACAGTCTCTCTTTCTCGCCCTGGGTAGAGTGCTATGGCCTCACAGCTCATGGCAATCGCAAACTCTTGGACTTATGAGATTCTCTTGCCTCAGCCTCTCAAGTAGCTGGGACTACAAGTGCTCCCCAATGCCTGGCTATTTTTGGAGATGTGATCTTGCTCTGGCTCAGGCTGGTCTTGAACCTGTGAGCTGAGGCAATCCACCTGCCTTAGCCTCCCAGAGTGCTTGGATTATACGTGTGAGCCACTGCACCCGGCCTCTTATTAAGAGCTATTAATTAAGAATTAACCTGTTGTGTGTGCACCTCCCTCATAGCTGCAGAGCAAGGCTGACTTCCTTATCCTGTGGTCACAGGTAATTGTGCATCTAAAGATGTGCTGTATGCTGACTACAGCTGATATGCTTTTATATGTTGAATAGTCTAAGCAATTGGGTAATTTTGAGATAATACTGATGTACCAATACGGTAGGCCCATGTTCATATTTATATGAATTTTTCTTTTTTAAGGGAATATTGCTATTTTAGGAATAGGCAAATAAGAGACTGGAAAATATTTCCATTTGAAATATTAGAGATTTATAAATATCATATTTAATGAAATATTATAAGCTTCCTAGGAATAAAGAGTATTTTACATTAGATTTATTTATTATACATAGTAAATATTCAACAAATACTCATTGATTATACTTTTGTCATTTCCATGGTTCTAATCCACTTTGTTTTGATTAATTACCAAAGCAAACACCTGATTTATGGAGGTCGTTTTCACAGACATTGAGAAGCATTGCTTTTCATTATTGGAAGAGAAAGTCATTTGCTAAATTGTAATATGGCTTTTTCCCTCAAGGAACACATATTGTTTTAACTTCATCTAGTTAGAAATGTCCCTGATAACTGCTCTGGTTCCACTTCCAATAGTAGACATTTTCTTCTGTACTTTTCTCATTTAACCATGAGTAAAAGATAAGTCTTAAGAGGAATCTTTGGCTTGGCAAACCATTGTCTAATTCATCAGATGTTAACCTTTTGAGCTAAAAACTTAAAAAAAATTGTGTGAATAATTCCATTTCAATTAGAAATTTTCCTACTTTTATGTATCTGGTACTCCTCTGGCTTTCTTTGACATTGGAGACTTTTTAGAGGTTCATCAGGAATGTATCTGTATTTGTGTATGTGTGTGTGTGTGTGTGTGCATACATATATACATATATATGTGCCACGGTACTCTTTCTCTCATGGCGAAGAAAATGGAAAATAAATTCCATATGGTAGCCAGAGAAAGAGAAAGTGAACTGAAGGGAGGAGTAGTAAAATTAGGAGGAGGGAGAGAAAGAAAGGAGAGACTGAGAGAGGTTGAGTAAGCACCATATTTATTCTAAAATACTAAGTCAATCTGGAATTTCTCCCATAAAATTTCTGTGACTCCAAACCAGGATCCTCAAACTTTTTAAACAGGGGGCCAGTCCCTAAGACCATTGGAGGGCTGCGCTGCGGGCCCTGGGACAAGTCAGCTGCTAAACAGGACAGGCAGCGGTGGCAAAAACACCCGGTGGGCTGGATAAACATCCTAGGCGGGCTGCATGTGGCCCACGGGCTGTAGTTTTAGGACGTCTGCTCTAAACTGTCAATAGTGGAGATTTCTTGTGTGTTTCTTTCTTTCTTTTTTAATTTTTTTTTTTGTGTGTGTGTGTTTCAAACTAAATGTAAATAGGGATGCAAAATCATTCTTTCTTAACTAACTCGTTCAGGTTCCATTTCTTTCTTTCTTTTTTTTTTTTTAGAGACAGAGGCTTACTTTGTCGCCCTTGGTAGAATCACAGCTCATAGCCATCTCAAAATCTTGGGCTTAAGAGATTGTCTTGCTTCAGCCTCCCAGGTAGCTGGGACTACAGGTGCTCACCACAATGCCCAGCTGTTTTTTGGTTGTAGTTGTCATTGCTGTTTGGCAGGCCTGGGCTGGATTCTAACCCACCAGCTCTCATGTATGTGGCCAGTGCCTTGGCCACTGAGCTATTGGTGCCAAGCAAAGGTTTCCATTTCTTATAGACATGACTCCTGGGATGCTTTATATTTTTGAGAAAAATATGTCATCATACATGTTGCCACAAACATTTCAAAAATTGACTAATTGAAACCCCAGTGGTATTGGTTAGTTGGCAAAGAGCCATAAGTAATGGATACAATGCTGCAATGTCTGTAAATCAGCACAGTAGAAACGCACAGGGTTTTCCTTCTTGGAAACATTTTGATGCCCTGTAGATAGATTTGAGGGGATTAGTTTGAATAACAGAGCAGATTTGAAGTTGTGTTGTCTCACGAATTTTCTGCCCTCTGTTCTGATCGTTTCCCCTTCTGGTCATTTGCCTTCAGTCTGTTTTCTCTTTAATCAACTGCTCTCTGGTTTCTCCTTTCACTGCCACATTGAAACTACTCCCACTAAGTCACCGGCAGCTTTCTAATTGCTAAACCAAAAGAAAACTTTCCAAGTCTCAGTCAGTGGTGTGGCAACTCAGATCAGAAACTGTGGTAAAAGGAAAAAGGTATGTCTCTACGTGTACCTGTTAAAACATCTTCCCTTTGTTTGAATCAAGTGGAAAAAGTTAATAAAATCTTTACAATCAAAAACACATCTAAAGCTCTGGGTTGCACAATCTATGAGTACACCATTGTCAACCCCATAAACATGCCCAGTGGAAAGCAGAGGCAGGTCCAAGAACCACAGGCTATCATGTTGTGGGTCAGAAAACAAACAGTCTGACTCCATTTAAAATGAGATATCATCTAATGCAAATGAGAATATCCCACTTCACAAAGTCCCAAAGCTGTAGATGCTGTCAAGGGTGTGGAGAAAAGAGAACACTTACCTTGCCAGAGGGACTGCAAACTAATACAGCCTCTTTGGAAAGAAGTATGGAGAATCCCCAAATAACTAAACGTAGACCTTCCATTTCATCCCACAATCCCATTACTAGGTATCTTCCCAGAAGAAAAACAAATTTACCGCAAGGACATTTGCACTAGAAGTTTATTGTAGCTCAGTTCTCAATCACTAAGATGTGCAATCAACCCAAGTGCCCATCAACCCATGAATGATTAATAAACTGTGGTTATATAAACCATGGCATGCCATTCAGCCATAACAAAGATGGAGACTTTACACCTTTTGTATTAACCTGGATAGAGTTGGAGAACATTCTATTTAGTCAAGTGTCACAAGAATGGAAACACAAGTATACAATGTACTCAATACTAATATGAAACCAGTAGACAAATAAATACACACACACACCAGAGAAAAGCAGAATTAAACACAAGTGGGGGCGGAGGGGAGGGAGGGGATTGGTGTGCTCCCACCTAATGGGCACAGTGTGAGGGTACAGGGCACACCTGGGTGAGGGGCGCAATTACAACTTGGACTTTACCTAACAACCACTAATAATGTTAACCTAATCCTCTGTGCCCTCATATTAATCTGAAATAAAAAATAATAATAACGTATTTTAAATTTATTTCTGAAGCTAATACCTGGAGATATGTTTAAGCTGTGGTGCTTAAAAAATAATGTTGATAGTTTGCTCATCATGGATTACTCTGCTCTAATTTGATTTTAAAATAATGTATTTAAATATTATTTATCTTGGTACTGAGTTTTTGATGCTCCTTTAAATTTTTCTTGTCCACGGTTTTCCTCAACTTGCTACTAATTTCAGCTCTGCTCACAAGACTTGGCTTTTCTGTAGCTCTTGATGCGATTCTTTCTTTCTCTTACACCTGTCT
Source organism: Galagoides demidoff (assembly GCA_963574575.1). Taxonomy (NCBI): domain Eukaryota; kingdom Metazoa; phylum Chordata; class Mammalia; order Primates; family Galagidae; genus Galagoides; species Galagoides demidoff. Next base: position 11,661 of record CAUYQV010180345.1, read on the forward strand.
GCTCTGAGCTTGTGTGGCACTGTTGCCTTATCACTCCTTTCTTTCATCACCAGACATTCCTCCTTGGCATCCTTCTTAGGCTCAGGACTTGGCGCTGTCAGTGGCTCATCCTCACAGTTCTGTGCATGCTGCTACTGACACTCTTCCTGGCTGTGCTCACACATTTCCAGGGCTGCTGCTGTGCTGAACATACTCATAATTTCATGGCTGTAGTTGGAATGGACTGCTACTAAGGCCCTTTCACCTGTTTGCTAGCTCCTATCCTATCCACAGTGCAGGGAGAATGGTATATTTTTCCAAAGTGGGTATGTGATTCATTCATTTATTTATTAACTAAACATGTATCTACTTTTTTTGTATCAGATTTTATTTTAGATCAGGCGTCCTCAAACTACAGCCCACCAGGTGTTTTTACCACTGCTGCCTGTCCTGCTTAGCAGCCGACTCATCCCGGGGCCTGCAGTCTGGCCCTCCAACGTTCTGAGGGACAGTGAACTGGCCCCCTGTTTAAAAAGTTTGAGGACCTCTGTTTAGATTCTATGGATAAATCAGAAAATAAAAGAAAGCTCATACTCTTCTGAAACTTATATATATTAATTTTTATTTGAATATTATTATGGCCGTATTCTAGGGTTTATGTATAATTTTATCTAAATCTACATTTACATGATGAATTTCAGTGAGAATAACTTTGCTTCCTCTTTTCTCATATTTTGACTACACACATTTTCCAATCACCTGCCTATGAAGTGATGGAAGCTGGATTTCGCTTTGTAAAAAAATAATCTTTTACTGAGGATATGAATACAATTACCCACTGACTTGTTAGTATTAAGAATTTCCTTCCCTTTACAGAGGCAGAAGAGCATCTAATGTCTTCTTTATTTCTGAGGGAGTGTGTTTTTATACGTATTCTTAATTCTATACCAAGTCTTGGGGCATGTACATTATCAATGTCTATAAACAAATTATAATGCAGTGATCAAAAGTCTGACTCCATAATGGTGACTGGTTTTGTTTTGCCCACACAGTGTATGTGTTTTAATTTTATTCAATTTTCTTAGTAGACTTTATTTTGATAACAGTTTTAGGTTCATGGCGAAATTGAACAGGAAGTATAGAGAGTTGCCATCTATCTTTTTCTTACCCCACTGCACCGCCTCCCCCACCATCAGCAGCCTGCACTGGTGTGATACATTTCTTACATGTGATGGACCCTCATTTACACCTCTCTCAACCAAAGTTCATAGTTTGCATTTGAGTTCACACTTTGTGCTATATATTTTATGAGTTTTGAAAAAAGTTTAATAGCATATTTCTTCCATTATGGTTTTAAACAGAATATTTCACTGTGCTAAAAATTGTCTGCATTCCGCTCTTCATTCCTGCCTTCCCCTAGACCTTTGACAGCCCCTGCCCTGTCTTACTGTCTCACGGTGTTGCTCTCTCCACATCACACAGGTAGACTCACACAGTGTATGGACTTTTCATTTTGGCTTCTTTCACTTACTAATATGTATTTAAGGTTCATTCGTGTCTTATATGGCTTTCTAGTTTATTTGTAGCAATAAGTAATGTTTAGTTACATAGATGTGCCAACATAAGTTCACCTATTTAAAAACATTGGCAGTTACTAATAAATCTGCTATAAACATCTATTTTCAAGTTTTTGTGTGTACATAATTTTTGACTCCTTTGGATAAATACCAAGTAACATGATTTCTGGATCAAAGAAATTTTTGGAGTATTTATTGTCTCCAAGGAGCCACAGAAAACGTCAAGGGAATAGTGACTTGCGATAAACCTTTAAAGGAAATAGTAAGTCATAAATTTGAAAGTTGGGAGCAATGGACAAAAGATGTGTATTATGATACATATCAACAGACTAGTAATTGTATGAAAATAATTCAGTTAAAGATAGTATTAGCTAGCCTTTTTCTACATACTTATTAAAGCACAGTAAGACTAGGTAAGGTACCCTAGGAGATACAGCTAGTAAGTATAAAGGTAAAGCTCTGAAGCCAGGTAGTCTCTCTCTCTCTAGTGCATTTGAAAACATTTTCCAAGAGATATGTGATTTTTAATCCTCACTATTCCCATAAGATGATGTAGTTAATATAATTTTCCCTTTTCACAGATGAAGAAATAAGCCTTAAGTTCAGCTACCTTGCTCGAGACCACAGAGCTCATGGTAGGGGTGGGATTCAAACCCAGAGAAATGAACTTATAACTTAAATCTATCATTTTTTTATGAGTTATTTGACCAAGAAGCAATTATTTCTAAAACCTCACTGTGTGTCATGACTCCTATGGCCCTGGTCTTGGTTGCCGCACCAAGGAACCAGGCGTGACACAGATTAGAAGTACAAGCTTGTGGGAGGCAGGCTAACCGTAAGTGCAGTGTAGCCCTGAGCCCTATCCACAATGGCTATTTATTATGTTTATACACAACAGTGTGGAGAGTTAAAGTCATTACATAGGAGGCTGCCTGCTAAGGATTGCCACGTGCTCTTTCCTCACATGTTCCTTCCCCACAACCCCCAGGAAGGAGTACCAAGCATCAATGTTTAACACATGCTTACTAGGGAGTGATGGATCTTATCTCATTCTGGAACACTGAGTTACTTGGGGGACTGCCCCCAAGTCACAAATGTCTCTAGGCTTGCCAGGAGACTATTCCGTTCTCCTGTTTCCTTTTAATGTAATAAGAATCAGTAACTGTCCTTTGCAAACATGGTGTCCGTTCCTCTACAACTGTGAGTTTACATTTATGGACAGCTAGCAGGGGTATGGGCGATGTAAATATGAAACCCAAAAAGCAATGTAGCCTAGAGTTTAATGTTGCCACTAGGGTCTCAGGGAGAAGTGGTGTTGCAGAGAGTAAGACCTGCAATTGAAATTGTATGTATATAAAGGGGACCACTGCTCTCTCATGGAGAGTGGCAAGCTTCTTTATTTTCTTCTGGCTTAAATAGCCAGCTCTGCATGTGTGCACTGTTAATCAATACATCAATGACTTCACTGTTATTCATTACAATCCATAATCCATCTTGTGACTATCTCATGACTAGATCCTCCCTGGCCCAGAGACTAGCAATCTACAGATTAACTGATACTACTTTATCTAACTTAATCCTCCTGAAAATACATGACTTAATGGAGAACATGTTGTTAGCCATTACTTCTTTGTTCTTATCTGATGAAGCCTGAGGCTCTGGGGGAGAAAGTTAGATTTAATACCTGCCCTACTGGCCTCACCCTCTGGAGGCATTTACTTTAATCTTTAAGCAAGACATAGTTAGGAAATTCCTAAGACATACAGAAACTTTTTTGCAAGCCTCTGCTCCCATGTGGGCCTTAAGTCAGGGGATTTTTATGCCAGCAACTAACCAGGCTGACCTTAGGTTAGGGGGTTTTTGTGCTCGCAACCAACCCAGCCATATGGGATTCTGCCTCAGTTTCTCACAAGTATGCCTGCACAAAGTCTTTTCACTGCTCTCTCACAAACAGCTTGTTTGACCAGAGGCATATAGACCTTTCGCATATAGTTTTACTAATTACTTGGTGGACTTCCTTGCTGGGGTCAGAATCTTGACATAGCAGTACAACCATCCCCAACCTTTTTGGCACCAGGGACTGGTTTCATGGCAGATAATTTTTTCTTGGAGCGGGGGCAGAAGGGAGGTAATGTAGATGGTTTGGGGGATGATTCAAGTGCATCACAGCTCCACCTCAGATCACCAGGCATTAGATCCTCATAAAGTGCCTGTGACTGAGTTCCCTTGCATCAGTTTGTAGTATGGTTGACGCACCTGTGGGAATTTATTATTGCCACTTCTCTGATGGGAGGTGGAGCTTAGGCAGTTAAGCAATCTGTGGGGAGTGGGCTGTGGGGAGTGGTGGGAAATGAAGACTAAGACAAAGCTTCCCTGGCTTCCTGGCTGCTCCCCTCTGCTGTGTGGTCCACTCCCTAACAGGCCACAGACCAACACTGGGCCAGGGCCGCAGGCATCAGGAGCTAAAGCCAAGTGATCAACACTGGACTGAGTAGTTTGTGGAAGAAAAGTCAGGCCTCTTTTAACTTGAATAACTAGCCATTGATTCTTATAATCCATCTTATGTATCAACCAATATTTAGCAGCATGTTAATAAATGAATTACATTCTAAGAATCCATGTCACTCCACAGATTTTCTAGGCTGATTTCCTAAAACCTCCTACCCTATTGGTTACTGTTCATACTTGTGGCCATTAATAAAAACAATAGCTCACTACTCCTGAGTATGTACTGTGTAATAAGTTGTATGATTTCCTGTTAATAATTCATTAGTGCTTAGAAAAAGTCTAGGAGCAGACACTGTAGTAATTGCTCCCTATTTTCTAGGTGTGAGTACTGACAAGTGGGGAGGCACTTCACGAAGGACACAGTTAGCAAGGTGCAAAGGCTAACAGAGTGCGGGTGGACAGGTTTGGGGGTCAGTGATGAGCAAATACAATAAGTCCTACATCTCATGGATATAGACTTCAGAGGAGACAGTATCTAGAGTAGAGGTTTTCAGTTATTCATTCAGTTAGTATGGATTACATACTTAACTAGTCTGTGTGATACATTATGCTTGAATGTTGTGTAATTAAATATGATTTCACCCATGCAAATTTTACAAATGGACATTCTTTTAATATACCTTTTCTTTGAATTTGATATTTTGAGTGGACTATTTAAGAGTAGTTTTTGCTTCTTAATTATTTCTCTTATCCCAGCAACTTCCTTTTGTTTTGCAAAAAATTTAAAAAATGTATGAATTGATGTAATATAACAACAGGAAGCATAACCTCCAGAGCATTTCCTCTTCTTAGTGTTTCTTAGTGTGTATGAAATCCTGGCAATTAGAAATGCAAAATGTGACTCAAAGAAAAAAATACAGTTCATTTAGTACATCCCACTAGTATTGAATAATTCCCTATTGTATTTTGGCGAGGAGAGGCTCTTGTCTAATTTTAAAGGGCTCAATGGAAGGCATTTCTGTTGGAGGTTGATTCTTAATGGACTTGCTATGAAAGGTGTATAACCAAATTCCCACTCTTGAAGACTTCAGAGCGTCACCCCGACTACTTCCTACAACCCTCTCAGCCTCTGCTGCGTCCTTGTCTCACGCTGTCTGTGACTCTCTTGCCTTTAGACAGGTGTTTTCTCTCCCCACTGTTTCAGAGTGGAAACACCATCTTGGTGTTTCCAGGAACTGGGAGTTATCACACACAGGGATAACCTGTATTCTTCCTCTTTAAATTTAGTCTGTCTTATGTGTGAGACAAATTATTAATCTATGGCTTAAATTTATGAATTTTCAGTTTTTGAATCAGAATTCTAGCAGATCATTTGAAAAGAGGTCAATCGTTTGCAAATTCATAGGGATAAAATCCAGGCCCATATTTTCCAATTTTGTGTTGCATAGGTGGTCTGAACGCTCTTCCTGTATTCCATATATATTTGTCAAAATAAAAGAACTCTTAAATGAGTATTGAATAAAATGTTTACAGAGATGGCATATGGAATCTATGTGCCACTTTTCAAAAGAGAAATAATAGTTATATTATTTTTGGAGATGTAATGATTTTTCAAGACTAGGAAATAATGTGACCTTTTTAGAGCAGAGATTCTCAACCTTCCTAATGCCACAACCCTTCAATACAGTTCCTCATGTTGTGGTCACCCCCAACCATAAAATTATTTTCAGATAGAGGAGCGGTGTCTCAGCTCCTAAGACCATTGGAAATACATGTTTTCTGATGGTCTTAGACGCCCCCTGTGAAAGAGTCATTCAACCCCTAAAAGGGCCGTGACCCACAGGTTGAGAACCACTGTTCTAGAGGCTGTCAGTCAATAGTTTATTCTTCCTGATTGATGCATGTACCTTTTAACCTTTATGTAGAGCCTCTTCAATTACTGTTTGTTTCCTGATATATCTGCCACGTTTACACCATTAAAAATAGAAAACATTAAGGCAAGAGTCTCTTAAGAAGAAATAGATTGTTTATGCTTGTTACTTACCAATACCTTGCCCACTATTTTGGGTATGTTACAACTTTGCAACCCTTTCATATCATAGCCTAGCTGCTGGTTCTAGTAGAAGAAAACAAGGCTGAAGGGAACATTTAACTGTAAAGTTTGAACACGTGAAAGTTTGAATTTGTGAAAATTGTATACATCGTAACATGTAATTATACTTTTTTTATAGGAAGTGCTATCTAGTTGCTACTTTCCATGAGGTTTGGAGTTTGATTATTATAATTTCTATCCATAAACTGGCATGGAAAGTTCTGTCTAGTCACATTTGTGATTTTGAGCTGGGGATATGCATGTTAGAACAGATTCTTGATTATCAGAGCTCCATGCTGAGCTGCAATGCCACTTCTCCCATGTCGCTCCTGAGAATTATTGTCAAAGGTTTGTCTTAACAGGCAGTACCAAAAAAATTGGGACTTATCTGTTACATTGCTTTGATACTTCAATCTATTTTCGAATAGGTTTCACACTTCAGCACTTGATACATCATCTTTCCTTTGTGCCTCTACAGCTGGTGGCATTTTAGCATTTACGGAAAGTGCTGAAATTCCCACATCTAGGTAATGCTGCTCCTTAGTGCTCTTTCGGAGTAAACACAAGGTGTCAGTTTCAGGACAGGTAAAACATAATTATTATCTTTCCATCTTTGAAGAGGCTTGGCGCCTGTAGCTCAGTGGCTAGGGCGCCAGCCCCTAACACCAGAGCTGGCGGTTCAAATCCAGCCTGGGCCTGCCAAACAACAATTGTTGTGCCTAAAATTGTGAGCCATGAAGGAAGAAGAACACTTCAGATAAATTTAAAAGTGACACAGTCCTTTATTTAGATGGATCGACTGGCTGCCCTGAGTCTGCAAGACGCAGTAGACAGCAGCCGAGCTTTAGCGGTCAGGGGTTTAAAGGGGTTGGAGGTGCCAGGGGGGTGAGTTCAGGGCCTCAGGAATTTCTAGGTGTCTAGGAAGCTGAGCAAGCTTGTTTACAGAAGCAGAATTTGGTGGTTATTGTGGGCAAGCGCAACCTGCTTCAGGTGATCAGTGGAAATTTCCACTGAGTGTCTAACCCAGGGGTGGGCAAGAGAGGCTGCCCTAAGATGGAGTCACTGTGGTCCTAGTTTCTAGTAGCTTTAGGCCTAACACAATAACAACACAACCTGGCGTTGTAACAGGCAACTGTAGCCCCAGCTACTTGGGAGGATGAGGCAAGAGAATCATTTAAGCCTAAGAGTTTGAAGTTGCTGTGAGCTGTGACGCTACAGCACTCTACCCAGGATGACAGCTTTATTCTCTGTCTCAAAAAAAAAAAAAAAAAAAAAAAAAAAGAATATCTTTGAAGAAACTGGATCTGCTATAACCAGAGCACATCATCAGTGCCAGGTGTTAACAAACCTTCCTCTGTTTATCTAATCTAGTGGGTCTCAAATTTTGGTGTGCAGTAGAATCACCAGGAGGGCTGGAGAAACCACAGCTTGCTAGGCGCCATTTCCAGTCTTTCTTATCTATAGTCTGGAGTGGGAGCTAAGAGCCTGCATTTCCCAGGTGATGCTACTGTGGCTAGGACACAGACCACCCTTAAGGATTAACAGTATTGTCTAATCACAGCACTTAAGGCTGTGACTAGGCCAAGAAGATCTCATCTGAGGCCAACACTGGAAAACCACCGATCTAATCTACTGGTTGAAATTTTTATTTTTCAATGGGCCACACAGTATATATAGTAAATATTTTAGGCTGGTGGGGCATGTGGTCTCTGTTGCAATTACTGAACTTGCTGTTGTAGCAGGAGAGTAGCTTTAGACAATACAGGCATGAGTGGTATGGCTGCACCACAATACCAGTGTATTTACAAAACAAGCAGAAGGTCCATGGACCATGGTGACCAATCCCTGATCTAATTCTGTAAGAGACTTGTATCTTTCAGCTCTCAAACCATCTGTACCTTGTATAGTAGCCAGAAACTGTGATCAACTTTGATTAATGATTGGTGGGGAATGTAAGTGTAAGACTGATTTTTTTCTACTGTCCTGTAAGAGAGTAGAGTTTAGTGTAGTGTAGTGTTCATGTAATTACAGAGAAATTAAATGCCCAGGCTGTAATGGACTTCGTGAAGGAGGTGCATCTGGAGAGTGAGGGGAAACTAAGCAAGAGAGCAGAACAAATGTCTTAGGAAAGGACAGCAAGAGAAACAGCATTAACAGAGTACACAGTGTGCTTTTCCAAAGGATGGTCAGGATAGAAAAAGATTGTGTGAATCCACATAAATGTTGAGTCACTAATTAGCATGTATAGTGCATATTCCATGTATTAGCACTGTGATAGGTTCTAGGACATGGTTAATTAAAGTATAGACTTTATCTTCAAAAAGCTCTGAAGTGTATCAAGATACTAAAGTATCCCCAAACCAAATACAATTATTTAAAGTTGGTGTGCTTCACTTATGATGTATGTTCAACAAACATCAAATATGCAATTTATGTGATAGAAAACAGGGAATTTTTATTTGTTCTTAGTCAGTAGAGTGTGTTGGTGAAAACTATTTTAGGAAAAGTAGTCATCTTTTATAAGCTAATAGAATGGTACCTATATCAAAAAGAAAAGCGTGTTAATATTTTTATAATAATCCTACAGAAACTGCTAAACTAGGAATAGCATATGTTGAGTTGTACTTTTTTTATATACTATGCTTAGAAAAGTCAAAATTATTGAATTAATATGTGTCAAGCGATCATCAGAATTAGACATTTTCCATGGGGTTGTACCATTTTTCTTGATACAAGGATATCATTTAAATCACTGTATAGAGAAAAATTTCATATAGACAAGTGAGGCTTTTCATTTTTCAGTTTTATTGCTAAAAATTTGGATACAGGATCTGGATGGAGTCTGTTGCAAAATAAAACATTCAGTGGGAGCTGGCGGTAGGTGTTGGAGTGATACTTAAATGAGATAAGCACTAAGCTTTTTTCTAGTTCAATATTCTGACTTTAGATAATATTTGAAAGGTCCACAAGGTCCTAATTCAGGCAGGTTTCAGAAAAATCACATCTTTAACAATATGATTCATAGAAGAAGACTAGAGTTCATTTCATTTAGTAAATAGAATCTTTAATTTGGTGTAAGGAAAAGCAAGGATCAGCCAAAGGCATTTTGTTAGATAAGATGACATGTGACTTTTCAGGTACCTAACCCAATCCATAGAGTTTGAGTTTTAATCAAGTTTAGGGGTACAGATGGCAGCATGCCATTTTTATTCAGTTAGATGCTACAAGAAGGTGAGAAGGAAAGTCCCACATGGCTTAGCACTTCTTGTGATTTGTAGCTTGAAGACCTGAGCTTCTTTGTGAACACGCCCATATTCTTTTGGTTTTGGCTCCTTCTTCGTTTCCAGTGTTGAATGGGGAGCTGAAGCCCACATTTGTGCCAAGATGAGAATTGATTTCTTGCACACCCTTGTCCATAAATGAATACTGAGGAACTTAAATAAAAGTTGGGAATTGAGTAGTAACTTCATTCTTCTCACTCCATACCCCTTTTATTCTCCATAGATGAGATACTCGTAAGTGTCCTGAGGGGTGCATGCGTGTGTGTGCATGTGTGCCTGTGTGCTTGTGTGTACGTTTGTATGTGTCCATACTGATGATGTAGTATCACTAATTCTTGACCTAAAAAATGTATTTGTATCTGATGTCTGCTTGGGCTGCTATATATCCACTGGGGGGTTTAAAGAATAGAAATTTCTTTCCTACAGTTGGTGGGTTGAGGAGTCCAAGATCAAGGTGCCACTCAATTTCCTAGTGATGGCTGTTTTCTAGATAACTGCTTCTGACTGTGTTCTCACATGTTGAAGAGAGTGTGTGCAAACTATCTGGTCTCTTTTGTGAGGTCACTAATTCTATCATGTAAACTTCACCCTCTCTAGAATAGATCACCTTCCAATGACTCACCTCCAATACCACAATATTGGAGGTTAGGGCTTTGGCATGTGAATTTTGAGAGCACATAAAACTTTGGTACATAACATTTGAGAAGAGATGAGTCCAAGATGCTTATCATTCATATGTTAATATGTTAATCAAGTTAGATACTCTAAAATTTGGGGGAAAAGAAAAAAATAGTTGGATGCTATTTCCAGGTTAGTGAATTTGTAGAATCTACCTTAAGCATACTTTTTTTTTCTCCAAAAGCAGAAAGAATTTAAGATAAAAATTCATGTTATTCTGCTGTGCATTTTGGTAGTTGAGGAACTTATGACACACTATTTCCTATTATATAAAGGTTAAGGAAGATGTAAAATTTTGAAATGAGGAAGAAAAAAAAAGTGGAAAGAAAAGATAAAGTAAACTAACCTAACAGAAGCATTAAGTCCCCCTGAAGAATGACATTCCCTGGTTCTTGACTGCCAGTGCCCAGGAGCATGGGTTCCTAGCTGATGTTGGTGTGGTCACAAATACAAAAGGATCACTTTCAACATTTGTTCCAGAACAAAACATACAATCACTAAGAAGAATAGGCCTCCAAGAGTGAGATCAGCCCCCCTCCCTGAATGCCCCCCACTCCCATCTGAACACTCCCCTCTCCCTGAATGCCCCCTCACCCCCTGTCTGAACATTCCCTTCTCCCTGAATGCCCCCTCACCCCCTCTCTGAACACTCCCCTCTTTACAGGCTAAAAGTTAGGGTTATGTAACAAAACTTCTAACTTGTGTCTTCTTCTGACTCTCTCCAAGATCCTTTGGGATTGAAATTTGCACGTTTAATTACATGATAATGAGCCCAGTGGGCCCAGGTCAGTGTAAGGTCACAAGGGACTCCTCACTATCTGTTTGGACCTGGGAACAGTCCCCAGCCAGTACCATGGTTCCTACTCCCCGCCTGCCACACCCATGGGTCTCAATCCTGCCAGGAGAGAAGCTGGGGCCTGGCAGTCTGTCTCCTCCCATCCGCCCTTCCTGTCCCGCAGAGAAGCTGGGCCAGAGGGCCGCCTCGGGGGCTCATGTAATCCCAATGCTCCGGGAGGCTGAGGGGGAGGATCCCCCGCACTCACAGGTTTGAGACCAGCCTGAGCCAGAGCGGAGACCTTGTCTCTAAAAATAGCAGGGCGCTGTGGAGGGGTGCCTGTGGTCCCAGCTACTCAGTGGGAGGCTGGGGCAAAAGAGTTAATTGCTTGAGCCCAAGAGCTGGAGGTTGCTGTGAGCTGTGACCGTACAGTACTCTACCGAAGGCGACAAAATGAGATTCTGTCTCAATTAAAAAAAAGAAGCTGGGGCCAAAGGACACATCTTCCCCAACACTCCCAGCCAGGCAGGGGGAGCAAGGGTGGGCTGAGGCAGGGGTCTCCCTGCCGGCTGGGAAGGGGAAGTGGGGGTCGGAGACTGCGTGGCCCCGACACCGTGTCCCCCCACTCCGCCCCACCACCCCCCCGCTCCACGTCCCCACCCCCCTCCCCAACCACACCGCAGTCGGAGGCGGCACCTGCCGTTGGTTTGGCGCGAGCTGGTGCCGGCGGGTCAGGGCACTGCCCAACAGAAGTGCAAGAATTTTTTTCATCCAGTCACAAACTTGTACAATACTGCAACGTGACTCTGATGAAGGAAAATAATGGCTTATTTGGTGTGAGGTAATTTTAAGGGAAAATAAGAACATTTTGTAGCTTTCAATTATCTCAAAGCTAAGATTGAAATATAGAAATAAAGGAGACATAAAATTAAGCGCTTTCATAATTAATGACATCATTACTAAATATGAAATATAGGATAACCACTCTTAACATTAGAAGATGTAAGAGGAAAAGACTTAATCTTTTAAAATAATATATGATGGTACATGCTGAGCGCCTAGTACAACCCGGGCAGTGTCCTAGACCCATTGTATACGACATTTCCTATTCTCTTACCTGTTTTTATTTTGATTTTAAAGGGAAGTGATTTAGACTGAAGTTTCAGAAGTTACCCAAGGCCACATAGGTGTTCAATAGAAGAGCGAGGCTTCCAGTCCTAGATGTGCTCTGATACGAATCTCTTCCTTTGTTTAATCCTTTCTCCCCAACGAGGTAATAAGTTACTGCATGTCTGGTACTGCTTTGTCTGTGATTTTGTTTGTAGTGCGTGGCACAAAGTAAATGTGCAATTTATGGTGCTGAGTTAAGATACAAATGTAAGGATGTAAAAATTAAAATAAGAGGAAAAAGTATTTGTCCTTGAGATAAAATTGCTACATTAAAAAAAAAAGTTTATACACTCTTGACCTCTAAAAAGCAATGAAAAAATCTCTTCTTACCATATACTGAACTGATACAATAATGCCAAAAAGCATTGACCAAAGAATAAAATTCAAGACACAGTTGATAAATTCTCTGATGTGGCTCTCAATTTAAATTGATCGCCTTTGGTTTTTGAATTCTGAACAGGAAATGAGCTCTGACTATCAGGTACTGGCTGAAGCACCTTGGGTTCAAACCGTCAGCATCCTGTAACCTGCTAAGAGCCTCCGGTTACACAAGGGTTGTTCAATCGCAGTAAGACCTGATTACTTAGATTAGAATGTGATGCTTTTCTTAATAAGGTGACTTGGCATATTTCTTTTTTCCTTTTTGCTTTTATGGTTATAAAACAAAATTTATTAAAATGGGTGGGAACAATATAGACTAGGTGGAGTGTTGGCATTTTTATTCTTCAGGCTTCTGATCAAGGTTATCAGCATAAATTCATAGCATAAATTTGCTGGAGTAGTAGGGCAACATTAAGACTTAGAATGGTCAAAATACTTTAGGCTTAAATGTCAAATGATGTTTTTAAAATGACTTCCTTTCCTTCAGTGAGTTGCAAACTTGGGGCTTTAGTTAGGCTTGTCACTTTCCTTCTGCTGTCCCTATGTTGTACAATAGGAATGCTGATGATGCCGGGGACATTTGATGAACTCTCTACAGCAGAGACAACATCCCTCCTCAGACTGGTCCACGACATCAACTTCATCTTCACAGCCACATGTGACGATCCACATAGGATAAGTACAAACAGTGTGGTGGCGCCCTATGTATGAGGCTTCTCTGGCAGGCCTGTGCGTGGGTGTGATCACTGTAGGAGAATTTGGACTTGAAGGTGAGAACCTGGCCCTTGGTGGCTGCTCCAGCCTGTGGAAAGTGTGATGCTCCATGCACTCTTCCATGGCCTTTTCAGGGCCTGGTGGTTTGGCGTTAGAGTGTGAGGGTGCTGTCAGACTGATTCATCTCCTCAAGCTTAAGTTTTAACATAGAAATTACTGCCTTTACAAGAAGTTTGCATAAGTGTTGGTCTAAGTGACAGAGTTCCAGCCTATCTTTGTATATGAAGATGCCATTAGCAGACACGCCCAGCTTGATGTCCTTGACGTGATGCAGATGAACTCCATACATGGGCAGTCTCCTTGCATGTTCTATGAACTGATAACCAGCTTCTGCTGGGACTGTGCCACTGTGAGCTTTGTAGAACTTGACTGCCATGTCTTCCATCTCCTTAGTCTCCACAGAGCTGAGACAGTAATCACTAAGGGAAGTGCTGCAGTGAATGTCGCCTTCGTCATGGTCTCCAATTTCAGCCTGGATAGTGTAGGGTTCTAGGAGGGGATGAGTCATGGGAGCAGGGCAGGCAGCAGGAAGCAAGGTCTCCTGAGCTGGTGGCACGGGAAGTATCTGGTGATAGTCTCAGTCGACTGACAAGCAGCAGCACATGGACAACACCTAACATTGAAAGTGAAATGGCAGGACGGATTTCGCAGTTCTGTCATCCTTTTTTGTGGGATGGAGCCCCGTTACATGAAATGTGAGCCCAAAGTAGCCCTTCTCTGACAGATTGAGATGGTCACATACTTTACCCAGTAGCACTTGTTCTTTGTGTTTTTCTCCAGCTTACAGTGGTGTCTGGTGCCAGTTAGGAAGATGCCAGCACACTGCGTCATCTGGGTCTTTGTGCCTTTTCCAGAGAGCTCTGTTCTTATCTGTCTTTACTTGAGAGGCAGAGGCTACCTCCGTAATCGTGGTGACAGCTCTGGCTGTCAGCTGAGCTGGAGTGCAGTGGTGTGATTGTAGTTCATTGTAACCTTGAATTCCTGGGCTCAAGAGGTGCTTCCTCTTCAGCTTCCTGAGTAGCAGGGAGCTACAAAGACTCCAACAATCATTGTAAATACAAGTCATTTTAATACCTCGAGAAAAAGTCTTCTTAAGTAAAACTTTCAGCAAACATTGTAAACAGGATGGAGAAACTTCCTAGAACTGAAAATATTGTGCAAAACTTTTGAGGCACATTTCTGTCAAGGTCAGTAAACTTGACTACTCTGAGTGACTTTCTGTACCTGGGGACCTGCCATAATGGCCACCATGCTGCAGAACCCCTTCAGAGACAAAGTGGCAGTTCAGCCAGCTGGCCCAGTGTCTCCTCATCATGTGGAGACTTCCCAGGGGCTTCACTTTACCTCAAGCACAGGACATCTGTGAACTTCTGTAATGGCCTTGGCCTTATATTGTGTCCAGACTTTATTTATTTATTTATTTATTTATTTATTGAGATAGTCTCTGTTGCCCTGGCTACAGTGCCCTGCTGTCATAGCTCACAGCAACCTCAAACTCTTGGGCTGAAGTGACCCCCCTGCCTCAACCTTCCAAGATGCTGGGACTACAGGCACCTGCCACGCGCTCAGCTAATTTTTCTATTTTTAGTAGAGACAGGTCTCACTCTTGCTAGATCTGGTCTCCAACTCTGGAGTGAGGCCATCCTCCCGCCTCCGCCTCCCAGACTGCTAGGAATGTAGGCTGCACTGCCAGGCCTTGAGCTCATTTCGAATGCTCCTTTGATCTCTCCTACAAAGCACCAAAGCCCTCCAGAATTATCAGGTGTGACTGGCTCTTTGGTCTCTCTTGCTGGTGGTCAAAGTCTTGAACCAGGAGTTCTGCACTGGCTAAGGCAGCCCCGGGGTCCTTCCAGAAGCTCCATGCGGGGAGGGACTCTCAGGGCTGTTGGGGTGGTCCAGGGCCTGCGCCGGCTGCGCACGCCCGGCCTCCTCCTCCCGCATTGCCAGCACCCCAAGATCACTCCTAGTTTCAGCTGTCCCCCAGGTGCCCAGTGCACCCCACTGGCCTGCACCAACCTCCACTGGTTAGCCCTTGACGGTTGGCGTCAGGAGGTCAGTGGGGGAGGCAGGGAAAGTGGTGTGGGGAGAGACGAGGTGTCCAGGGGCCATATTTCTGTAGTGTGCCAATAGGCGCTAAGTTTGGGGGAAAAGAAAAGAAAAGAATAGAATGCAAGTAGCATTTTTCTGTCAAAGTTTTATGTCTTTATTTCATGGACTCAAACCCGTTTTCTTTGGATAGCATTTCATAAATATTTTAATTTCTGTGTGGCTGTTGAAATTGGTACAACCTTCTTGTCTTCATGTGTTACCAATTTGTTTGCTGTACTCTTAAACATTATTATAACTAATGATATTAGTCCCCTTTCTAGCTTGTCAACCTACTGATTTTATTAAAGACTGACAGTGATGCAGTTTGTGCCATGATACGACATGCCTGTGTATTATTGCTTTGTTCGAGGCTGCACAGATCTGTGGACCTGTGGAAACATTTCTCAGTACATGGCCATCCGTGAACCTCCATTTAAGCCTCATGCTGACTTTGCGTACTACACGGTATGGATCACGCAGAGAACCAAGGCGGTGCAGATTGAGATCGGGAGATCCGAGCAGACCTAGCAAGCATGAGTACCACCTACTTTAGGAACATGGACAAATCATTTAACCTTGCTAAGTCTTCTCTTCCAAATTTAAGGGGTTAGCTTGTATCAGGAAAATGTGACGATTAACGTGCCTTGCAGGGGCAGGCAGATAACACCAGTGTATGAAGTGGTTGCGTGTGAGGCAGTAGGGATTGGCGGGTCTGTGGGGAAAGAGGTTGTGCGCCCCTGATAGAGCCACTCAGATGCAAGGACTTCAAAGTGGACAAAGACGTGAATTGAGAATGGGGCTTGGAGAAAGGTAAACACAAGGAGGGCTGAATTGGGCCCTTGGATTGAATACATCTAAGGTTATTCTTGACTCAATATATGACTATACAATTTTGTTCATATGTAAAATACTTATAATATTGCCTCATCTGTTGAGCTCTAATAGTGTTTCTTTTTATGTAATTAAGAATAAACAAGTAAAATAAATAGTTGTTGGCTTGAACCTCTCTGAAATTTACGGTGGAATTGGAGAAAAAGATTTTTTCTCGCCATACAATTTCATACGTACATGATTAATCAGTTTATTTTTTTTTCTGAGGTATTGTTTTTTATTCTCATTTATTGATTTGTAGTGAGAACTTTGGATCTGGTAGTAAAGTCTAATAATAAAACCTACCCTATAAATTACGGGTAAACAGCCACTTTCTTAATTCTTATTGTCACAAAATAATCATGTAAATCTCAGAGAACTATCATACCCTCTGTTTTGGACTAATTTTATGATTCTTTAAGAAGTCTCTTTTTATTACTGTCTTAACCACTATTTTCATAAGAATAGTAGTTTGTACAGAAAAAAATGAAATTACTTGTTAAAATAAGTATATTTCCTAGCATAATTTTCCTAGCTTCATCAGTCATTAACTTTCTTTTTTGGTACATTAATACAATGGTATAAATACATATTTTTGTTTTACAGCAATGGTATATATTTATTCCTTTTATCACTTTTTGCTACCTTTTAAACCTGTATTTTAGCTGAGAAAGTAAGTACATTTTATCAGATGCTAATGGCAATTAAGCGACAGGCCCAGGAAGATGGGAAGTGGCCCAAGTCAATATTCTCCTGGAATCTCATCTATTTTCTTTGACTCAGTTTAAATCAGAATTTATGTCTACAAGAAAGTTGAACCCCAAACTGTAGGAAGTTAGCAGGTTATCTCAACAATAAAAGAATTAGGGTGGTACCTGTGGCTCAAAGGAGTAGGGTGCCAGCCCCATATACCGGAGGTGGTAGATTCAAACCTGGCCCAAAACTGCAAAAAAAAAAAAAAAAAAAAAAAGAAGAAGAAGAAGAAGAATTACAAGGAAACTGGTATCTTTGTGCCTTTATTTAGGACTCTTTTTTTTAACCTTTATTACTCAGACAGCTTTTCATTTCATGACCATATGCATTTGTAAATGACAGATTCAAGTTGTTTCAAGTGTGATCCATTTTGAGAATGGGATTAGAAACTTTTATTGACTTAAAAGAGGACTTAAAAGAGGACTTTTCATTAGTTGTTATAGTCTTGTTACCAATATTTTTTCTTTGTGATGAGTCCTTGTTCTTGGAGATTCAAGAATAAAACGCCAGACCATTGGAGTAAGTGACAGGACAGGGTTTATTTTACAGAGAAGGACACAGAGAGAAGGGACCAAACCCCCATCTGTGGGTGGAGGGAGTGGATTCCAAATGGGAAGACCCAAGTGCGTCTTTTGTTTAGGGCAGTGGTTCTCAACCTTCCTAATGCCGCAGACTTTTACTACAGTTCCTGTGGGTCGCGGCCCCCAGGTTGAGAACCTCTGGTTTAGGGGCTCATATACTGCTTGCAAAGGGGGAGCTATTCTGTCAACATCCTGTCCATGTTGATTAGGCAATGAATGTATTAGCAAATGAAAGAGGGCCTCGCAGTTCCTGTCCTAGGTAAAGTGGCATCTTGATGAAACCCTGCTTACATCCAGAAAGTGGGGTGTGGAAAAGAAGTCCTTTTGTTCAGGCCTAGAAGATATGGGTCCCTATGCAGCCCTGAATGGGGGAACCCTTCATCAGTCTATCCATGTTGTAATGTCCAGTTTTTTGATAGACTGGTCAAAACTGAAGAGCTTGAACATTAATGCTCAAATTGATTGGAATTGTTAGATCTGTTTCATGACTGACCCACAACCTCTTGTATTAGCAAAAAGTATCAGCTCTGTTTTTACAAATACCAATTATGCCTTCTGAACATTTTACACATTATGGAAAATGAGAATAAACATATAAGTGAAAAGGTGGCAGTTAAAGTAAAGCTACATAAAGAGGCTTCCTACTGGTGCCAATTTGTAACATATTATCTTGTTTTATGGAAACAGTTTGCAAAAAAAAATTGTTTGTGTGATTAAACATGTTCTTTATTCCTTTTAAGGAATACATTCAGATATGTTCATTTTCGATGCCTTGGTAATACATTGAATATATGGACAAGGGGTCAGTTAAACAACAGACCTGATTGCTTCTATTGTATCTTCTGAGACATGGAGAGTTAGTGATGGGAATGTTTAACGTTTTGTTTAGGTGACTAATTCCCAATGTAAAAATGAAGTAATATAAGCAAATAAATTGAGGTAATATTCAACTTTCTTGTCTATACTCTTTATCAGTGGTTCTGAAACTAAGAACACTCAAATTTGAATTCATTTTATACTATAAAAGATGTTCTGATGGCCACTTAACATAAGTTCACCTTCAGCATTATACATTTATTAGTCATGGCTTTCAAATACAGCACTAAATTAAAACCATAGTGCTGTTGTTTTTAACAATGCATAAAGAATGGGTATGAATTAAATTTTTAAAAAGACATGACAGTGGCTTTAAGAGTACTGTAGCTCCTGTGTGAATACTGAAATTATTTAAAAAATTTTGTAAAACCTTCTTATTATCAAAATCTAATTTAAAGTTTAATGAGGCAGTAAAGTTGAGATATTCACAAAGAAAGTAGAATAATAACAGTAAAAATTTAGCCATAGCTAAGTACAATCTAACTAAAATTTTCTGGTCAATTAGATTTGATTGTGTTCAATAGTGACAAATTACAAAACTAATTAGAAATCACATATTAGTGGGCGGTTGGATGCTGGGACTAGTTAAAGGATTTTATGCTGCCTGACAATTGCTACACCTTCTTGCATCTGTTTAAACCAGCGAAGACCCAACTATTGCAATTTTAATTTTTCTTCAGAAGTCCTCACTCAACTATTTAATGAATGTGATTTATTTTGTTGTTTACTCTTTGCTACTTTATTTTCCTTAAGAGGGAGGCTTTGCTTTGGGCATAAAACCTATAAAAAAAATAGGCAATTAAATGATCTACCAGCAATAATTCAATAGGAAAATAAAATCTGGTATTATACACAGTCTTATAACACTCAAGATCTATGTATTTCTGATACAATGGATTTAAATTAAGATTCACAGCTAACATTATATGAACTGGGAGAAATTTAAAGTATTCCTACTTAGATCTGGAATGAGACAAGGTTGCCCACTGTCACCACTGGTGTTCAACATAGTGTTGAAAGTCATAGCCAGAGCAATCAGATAAGAGAAGGAAATCAAAGGTATCCAAATATAGCACAGCAGCATAGGTCAAATTATCACTCTTTGCTGAAGATCTGATCTTTTATTCAGAAAACCCTAAAAATTTGTTCAAGAGTCTCCTAGAATTGATAAATAATTTCAATAAAGTCTCAGTTTACAAAATCAATATTCACAAATGAATTGCATTCCCATATACCAATAAGAATCAAGCTGAGAATCAAATCAAAGACTCAATAGTTTTCACAATGGCAACAAAGAAAATAAAATATCCAGAAATATATTTAACCAAGGAGGTAGACTTGGAGAAAAGTATAAGTCACTGAGAAGGAAAAGCATAGAAGATATAAACAAATGGAAAAATATGTCATGCTCATGGATTGGCAGAGTCAACACTGTCAGAATGTATGTACTGCCCAAAATGACCTACAAAGTCAGTTCAGTCCCTGTTAAAATGCCAATGTAATTTTTTTCAGATCTAGATAAAATAATTGTATGTTTCCTATGGAACCAGAAAAGAGCTGCCTGAATAGCCAAAACCACTGTAAGCACAAAAGACACATCGGAGGCATCACTTTATCAGACTTTAAGCTATACTGCAAGGCTAGAGTCACCAAAACAGCATGGTCCTGGCACAAGAAGAGTGACATGGACAAAAGTATCAGAACCAAAAATCCAAATATAAAACTTTCATCATATTGCCATCTAATCTTAGACAACACAGACAATAACATACACTGGGGAAAGGAAGCCCTATTCAAAACATGGTGCTTAGAAAATTGGACAGCCACATGCAGAAGACAGAAACAGGATCAGTACCTCTTACCGTTCATAAGAATTAATTCACAATGTATCACAGGCTTGAATGTAAAGCATTAAATTATAAGAATTCCAGAAGAAAATGCAGGAAAAACTCTCATAGACATCAGCCTAGGCAAAGAATTTATGAAGAAGACCCCCAGAACAATCACAAGAACAAAAATTAACAAATATAACCTAATTAAAGTAAAGTCTGCACAACCAAGGAAACAATCACTAGAGTGAACAGAAACCTAAAGAATGGGCTAAAATATTAGCTGTACATTTAACAAAGGGCTGATAACCAGAATCTAAAAAGAACTCAAGCAAATCAGCAAGAAAAATCAAACCACCCAATAAAAAGGGCAAAAGACATGAACAAAAAATTTTTCAAAAGAAAATAGACCAATAAACATTTTCATTTTCAAATGGCCAATAAACATTTTGAAAGATACTCAACATTTTGGGCAGTGCCTGTGGCTCAAAGGAGTAGGGCTCTGGCCCCATATACCAGAGGTGGTGGATTCAAACCTGGCCCCGGCCAAAAATTTCAGTAAAAAGAAAAATGCTCAACATTTCTATTCATCAAGGAAATGCAAATGAAAATCACAATGAGATGTCACATAACTTCAATAACTTCCCTAACAGCAGATGCTGGCATGGATACAGAGAGAAAGGAACTCTTCTACACTATTGGTGGGACTGCAAAGTAGTACAGAAAGTCATACGGAGATGCCTCAAAGAACTAAAAGTGGACCTACCATTTGATCCAGCAATCTCACTATTTACTCAAAAGAAAAAAAATGTCATTTTATCAAAAAGACTTGTGCACTCAAATGTTTATTGTAGCATAATTCACAATCACAAAGATGTGGAATCAACCCAAGTGCTCATTAATACCCAGGTAGATTAATAAAATGTGGTAAATGTATATCATGGAATACTGCTCAGCTGCTACTCAGCCACACACTCACACACAAAAATGATGAGCTACTATCTTTTATAATGACCTGGATAGAACTAAAGACCATTATTCTAAGTAAAGTTCCACAAAAATGGGGAAACAAACACCACATTTTCTCGCTATGAAACTGGAACTAATCAGTCATCACTCGTGTGTACATTGGTGATGAGACTCAACAGAACACATGTGGGGGAGGGCCGGGGGAGGGGCAAGTCACAGGAACAGGTGCAGGGCACACTGTCCAGGTGATGGGCACACATGACTTTGAATCAAACTGTACAAAAGCAATTCATGTAACCAAAACATACATACCCCTATAATATCCTCTAAACAAACAAACAAAAAAATTTTACTGATATTGGCAAGTCCCATCCAAGGGAGAATTAGAATAGAAAACTTATGGCAAAAATCTTGAGGTACTTTTTGTAACTGCCATTAAGTTCATCCCACCTCCAATGTAATTTCATGTAAAACAATGTTGTTTTAGTAATCTCATTATGCCTTTGTTAGGAAAACTCATAGTCTATTTGTTTAAAATGCATTTTGATAAAATCATTGAAATATTTTTGGTTTGAGTTATGTCATATTCTTAACTAATGTAAAAAGCATACAATTATTTAGTTAAGTAAATATTTAAATTGTACTATTTCTGGTAAAAATGGTAATTTTTATATTAGTAGAACCTGAAATTATCTCATATTACATTTTTATTTTAAGAATGCTGTGTTTCTCTTAAAGGGCCAAAAAGAACAATGTTCCTACAATGAATAAAAAGTCAGCGATTCATAGCTAAGTAATACTTTAAACAGCAAGAACCCCAACTCGTTTACTTTTTATCTCTATAGATACATTTTTAGCTGTCTCTTGTCAATTTCATAAGTTTTTTAAAGCTCTCTGCATGTAGTTCTTGTTATAAATTTCAAAGATATCAACTTTTAGCCATATTAATCGGCTGGCAGCAAATCATTTAGTACTTGATGCCGAAAATTATCTTTACACAAGTGGCTTTCATTTCCTTATATAACTAGAATAAATCTGTAGCATTTCATTTGCAAATTTGACATATGGTCTCTTGTTAACTTACATGGTATGAATTTTATGCTTCTGTGTGTATGAAGTGCCTTCTTGTCCTTGAAACATCTTTTTATATTTTTCTTTCCAAGAGAACTACTTCTAAAATTGTTTTTCAGGCCAAATGTTCACCTTTTAATAAATAGTTGCTTGTACTCCTGTAAAACTCATTCTCTTATTTCTCTTATTTTTTCCAATAAAGTATTTCACTGTATGTAACATATTAATACCTTTTAAAAAAACTCTTTCAATTTTTTAAAGACAATTTCATACCACTATTTATGGTGAGCCTATTATGTGCCAGACACTGTACTGGGTAGTGAGGAAGGAAGGATCTCAGCGCCCTTCCTCAAGGGGCTCCCTGTATGGTAACTCAAACTGTCACAGTACACAGTGAGATAGTAGCACTGTGAGCACGTAAGAAGTAGCAGAAAGGTAGGGTGACTTTTCAAACTCCTGATTATTTATTTTCAGCCCAGATTAATCTCAGGCTTTAGGTCCAAAAACTAGGGTGACCAGTTGTTAGAGAGCCAGTCTGGTACACTGCCTCACCCTGCCACATCAAAAAAGACAATCTAAAATAACCCACAGTAGATAATTATATACATGCATATCACTTTAACATTAAAATATGTAAAATAGGTATTTATTTGAAAGTATTATATTATTTACTTTTTTGTTACATAATGGCTACCATTTAAACAATGCAGTGCTAGAAGTAGTTAACTATACCAATTAATCAAATATGTGCAAGAAAAATAAAACTATTTTAATAGTATTTTCTTTCTGTCCTCTGGTTTATTTTAACTTTTTTTTTTTAGACACAGAGTCTTACTTTATTGCCTTTGGTTGAGTGCCATGGTGTCACAGCTCACTGCAACCTCCAGCTCTTAGGCTTAGGTGATTCTCTTGCCTCAATCTCCTGAGTAGCTGGGACTAGAGGCGCCTGCCACAACACCCGGCTGTTTTTTTTCTTGCACTTTGGCTGAGGCTGGATTCAAACACTCCACCCTCAGTATATGAGGCCTGCGCCCTGCCTACTGAGCCATAGGCGCCACCCTATTTGAACTATTTTTATTTATTTTAACTATTTTTCAACATTTATTGGCTAGTTAAATTTTGTAGGATATATTACTATTAGTTTTTAAGATATAAATATGAGATTATAAAAAGAGAATGTAAATATAAAATGAATAATATTTAATACAAAATAACAATGATTTATTTTTTTCTATCTCATGGGATAGAAAAAGTAGGATATTTTTACTCTTTTATTTTCTTTTCTAATAATATTTCTATGAACTGCCTGCAGCCTTTGAATTATCCTCTTATATGTAATAATGAAACTAAATATAGGCAAACATGAAATTCACTTTGATTTGTAACTCTGTTCTTACTGAGCCCACGTTTCACTAGTTCCTGGTATTGATGACCTCCTAAGATTAGAGTAAATAAATATCCTGTCAATAAAATCATCTGACTACTTAGGATTCTATCTCTTACCAGTGGTGGATGTTTAGATCTGTTGGACTTGGGGTCCAGATCCGTCTATCTACTTTGTATCCACAGGCTCGTTTTGGTACACCAGCTGTGTTATCCACCAGGCCTTTTGTGTCTATAAATTTATCACTGAGGCTATACATATCTAAAATAGTATCCCCAGAGTGCATTGTATGTACTAAACCTCTCTTTCTCAGGGAAAATGGTTTTAAAATGCATAGGTAATTTGAATTTGTAAAATCAAAATTGAATTCCAAATAAAATTATAGTTTTAGTAAACAAATAAAAATGCCTTCTAACTTGGTTACCCTCTTCTGATAACAGTTTTGCAGTTTTGATCAGAATGTGTGAGTTTTTGTCACACCTTTAACATCAAACAGCATAGGCGCCAGCAGTTAATTTTTTTTTCCAGATTCTTTTATTGAGCGTATTGAACTGTTTTAGTGAAATGGCATATAATATCTATTTTAATTCTTTTCCTCATTATCATCCTCAATCCTCTTGTTTCAGTTTTTCTATTTTTAATAAAGACTAGAGTTTCGCTTTTTGTGCAGACTGGTCTCAAACTCATGAGCTCAAGCAATCTATCTGTCTCAGCCTTCCAGAGTGCTAGGGTTAAAGACATGAGCCACCGCACCTGGCCTTCAATTTATATCTGAATTAGTTAGAATATTATTTTAGTCCCAGGCTTTGAAAATTATTATGACTGGCCGCCCTTTTAATTCACACCTTTGTAACTGGTAACAGTGATAACCGTCCTATGGGTACATGTCTAAGGTGGGTATGTTTTCCCATTTCTGTAAAGTTCAGAGTCTCATTAAGTACTTCTGTATATTTTGAGGAAGTTGAAAAATGAATAAAAGCTTTCATTGTGATATCTTTAATAAAGCAAATCCTGCTTCCTTTAACAATATTATATATAAGGACCATAGAGCATTTAGCAGGAAGTGTCTTTGCATTTAGAGGGTGATTGGGATTTGTCAAAGTTTATATTCACACTGTCTGCCCACTGTGCAGATGGGTGACTGTGGCAGACAGAGCAGAGGCTCCATAAAGAGGTCCCAGTCCTAATGCCTGGAACCCGTGAGCATGTTATGCGCCATGGCAAAGAGGACTTCAGATGGCAGATGGAATGAAGGCTGCTAATTGGTTGGCTACCAGATCAGAGAAATACTCTGGGTTACCTCGGTGAGCCCAATGCAGTCCCCAGGGCCTGGAAATGTGGAAGAGAGAGGCAAAAAGTCTGTCGGAGAGAAGTGATATGAGACTTAGCCGGCTAACGGTTTCTCTGAAGATGTAGTGGTGACCTCCAGGAGCTGGAAAGGAGAGAAAACATATTCTCCTCCTGGATTTTTCTAGAAGGGAACGCCACTGTCCTGGTAACTTGATTTTTACCTCCTAACACCTTGATTTTAACCCAGTGAGACCCACTTCAGAATTCTGATTTCCAGAATTGTAAGATAATAAATTCATTTTGTTTTAAACCATTAAACTTGTGGTAATATGTTACCGTAGTAGTAGCATACTATACGTGTATAATGAGCAAAGTTTAGTTTTTCTGTAGACAAAATGTCAACATTGTTTTATGTTTTCTGTGGTTTTATAAAATCACCATGAAAATCTAGAAGAGGATTTGAAACTATCTTTCAAATAAAAGTATCCAAGAACCAGAGGGAACAGTTTTTTCCTTGTTGAGGTCTGGCGCGATACAGTGTGAAAGGCAGGATCGTTTATGGGGTCTGACTGAACCGGGTCTACACTGCTGTAGGCCCAGACAGCTAGTATCAAACTTTCCCCTTTTATTTGCTTCTAGGATTGAAACTTCTGAATCAGGAAATGTAATTTTATTCATTTCACAGAATAATCAAGTGACAGGTAGATGGATGTTTGTTTTTGTGGCATGCCAATAATCTAACATAGCACCTATTTTTGACTAAGCTCTGGTGTCTTTTGGAAAAGTGAAAAACATTTGCCTATTCCATCCTGTTCACGCAAACTTTAGTCTCCCCATGTACTTTCACATCCCCTTTTCTACCACCAGGCCCAATCCCAATTCTCGTCTCCTATGGAGAATGGTTTGTTTTGGTTGTTTGCCTTTTCCCATATCATTTAAACAACACAGTTGTCTGGGTTATGCTGACCGTGGTGGTGTAATCATTCCTATTTTCATTATTAGAAGTCTTAGGAAACATGTCACAATATTCACAATGTTAAAATTAACTAGCATTTCCTCACTACAACGCACACAGTTAATCCACAGTCTAAGATGACGGTGAATACTCATGATTACAGTGTGCCTCGTTGTAATAAGTTAACAACACTCAGTGTCGTAACAATGAATGTTCCTTTATTATGAATTGAAATTCTTGGTTGCAAATGTCAGGGAAAAGAGAGTGAAAATGGATAATCCATACCATTTTCATTTGAAGCTAGATGTTCCTTTTGGCCTCAGTTTTGTATTTTTTCCTTACTTTGTGAATCCATTGCTGAAAACCAGGATATTCTGTGTTTCGAGGATGGGTTTTCCAGGGTGTGGGAATTTTAGTGCTGAACTCTGAACAGTGTCAGGTAAACTTCACCCTGAAGACCACTGGGTGTATGGAGACTGGTGCTCTGCACACCTCCGTAATCTTCTGTATCTGTAGTAAAATGTATTTTCTGTCTAATTTATTGTACTACATTGACCAAACAGAAACCTAAGTCATCATATTATATCTCTTTTTTCTAGTAATTAAGTCCCATGAGATAATTTAAATTCTTTTTCATTTTTCACTTTATTTTCTGTTCATGGAGTGTCTTTCTATGGTTCCAAAAATTATAAATACTCCATACCATACATAGAAAAGCCTATTTCCTTCGCACTCTGGCCTCAGCTGCTCTAGTTTCTAGCAGGCTAAAGCAATCGTTACTCTTAGTTTCATATGCATCTTTATGGGTATATGTACAAATAAAGTATTTTTTTTTTATTCTATGGCAGTAATCACTGCCATTTAAAAAGAGAAGACTGAAATTTGTCTCAGTAAATACTGCTGGCCTGCTATCCGGGGGGTAGGAAGACCACTTTGAACTGGCCCACTTCTCGTCTGGGGGTACAGCTCTCCAGTTCTGTCATCATGGGTCTAGGCTCACCCCCCTGGCCATGCTCCAAGGAAAGCATCGGAGACTGTCCACTGTGGGGTCTGAGCAGGTTCTGAGGCTCCTCCTGCCAGTAGAGTTGGGAGCTTAGAGGACTTCCTGCATCTCCTACAGTCACAGGCTCTTTGTAAATAAAGCTCCTTCCAGTCTCTTTGCCCCCAGTGTGTTTGATTCCTGTCAACTCTGGGTGCCAAACCTAGGTGAGTTTCCAGGATATAGTATGTATGCAATTTGATTTTTATGTGATAAAGTTATTAATTTACATTGTATATCAGTAATGGTTGTGCCTCTTCCCTTCCAAAATATATATTTCTAATTTCTTTTTTAAATTTAATCTTTTTAGGCTGGTATCCTCACTACAGTGTTAAATAATAACTGATGATAGTGGGCTTTTTCTGATTTCTGACTTGGTAAGACCTCTTGTTTTGCCCCATTCAGCATGATGGTGGCTTCTGGGCTAATGTAGATATATATTCTACTGTGTAAAGAAAATTGCCATCTAGTTTTATTTTATTGAGTATTTTAATCCAAAATGGTTATTGAATTTTTACAAATGGCTTTCAGCATCTATGAAGAAATTTAATAATGATTTTCTGAGATCTATTAATATTATCCTTTAATTTATTAATGGATTTCCTAATGCTGGAGATTCATAAATTGAGGGGACACACCTCACTTGGTCATGACTTGCCTTTCCTCTGATGAGCACTTGAACTGTGTTCACTGGTGAGTTTGCTGTGGGATTTTTGATTTGATGATCGTAAGTGACATTGACCTGAGAGTTTGCACGTGTGTGCACTGTTTGTTGTCTGAAGCTTTCTTCTTCAACCCCTCTTCTGGAAAAGATTTAAGAACCATTGAAATTATTTGATTTTTTAAGGTTTAGAAAAAAATTCCCCACAACACTTCCTGGGACCTGCTATTGGATTTATAGATTGATGATTTTACCTGTTTCTTCTATGTAAATCAGTCTTTACATTTTCTATCTCCTTTGAGGTAATTTTGGTAAATTGTATTTTCCAAAGCATCTGTTTTGTCTGGGTTTTCAAATTTATTGGCAGTGTTTAGCAAAATAATCTATTTTAATTCTCACTAACTCACTGTGGTTAGTTTTCTTTTATTATTTATTTTTGGGTATTTCTGCTTTATTCTTTTATAGAAAAAATTAGGCCTACTGGTGTTTCTTTTTGTTATTGTTGTTCTAATAACCAGCTTTTGAATTTCTTCATTGACTCTGCTGTTCTTCAGTTTCTTATCATTATCTGCTTTCTTCCTTAGCACTTCATTCTGATTTCCTTTAGAGGAATTCGCCATTCCCTTTCTAACTCTTGAAGCTAATTGCATAATTTATTTTTGCTGATTATGGATAAAAAGTTCTTTCTTGAGCAATGCGTTTTAACTTTTAAGAAGTATATTTTGCATATGTAGGAGTCACATATTTCACACAAAACGCTTGGTTATATGTACTAATGGTAGATTCGATTGAGCCACATGATGGAAGGTCACCTTATGCATTTAATGGTACATATTCTGATGTTAAATTTTTCCATACACATAAGTCTTGTGATATGTCATTAACATTTATATGTGTGTGTGTGTTTTCTGTATCTGTGTATCTCTAATACTTTGCTAACAGACCTCCTTTCTCGTTGATCCCCTTTACCCCTAAGGATTTTATTCTAAAATTAGTGAGGAAGTTTAAATGACCATGGTAGTTGTATATTTCCCTCCTATTAATAGTCTTTAATTTTTTCCCCCATTTTAGATGTAGTGGTTTAATTCTTTTGATTTATTAGGGAATAGGCCAGTGTCATATGCCAAAGTGACACTTTTATAAATGGGAGTGCTCGGAGAGATTGCAGAGCTGTGCAACTTCTGGAAGGATTAAAAGGTATGTGTGGGCAGGGCACGGTAGTGTATGCCTGTGATCCTAGCACTCTAGGAGGCTGAGGTTGGTGGATTGCTTGAGCTCAAGAGTTTGAGACCAGCCTGAACAAAAGCGATACCTTGTCTCTACTAAAAATAGAAAAGCTGAGGCAAAAAGATCACTTGAGCCCGAGATGGAGGTTGCTGTGAGCTGTCATGCCACGACACTCTACCCAGGTTGACAGCTTGAGACTCTGTCTCAAAAATAAATAAATAAATAAATAAGATTTGTGTAGGAGGAGGTCTACAATGGTTTAAACTTCATTTCAGTGGCCACCATAGATTAAGTTGTGTCTCTTGTAAATTCACGTGTTAAAGTCCAAACTCCCAATGTGATGGCATTTGGGTGTGGAGCCTTTCAGCTATAATGAGGTTTAGATGAGGTCATGAGGGCAGGGCCCTCCTGAAAGAACCTACAAGTGGGAACCAAACAACCGTAGATATGGTTAAAGAACAGTAATGCACATTGAAAACCAGTAGGGGGAGGCAGAGAGGGAGGTGAGGAATAGCTATATACCAAGGACAAAATGACTATTCTGGTAAGGTGACCAGATTTTAACATTGGTAAAGCGGGACACCGTTGACAGTGGGCAGGGTGAAGGTAGGGCGGGGGCGGGGCCTGACAACAATGCTAACTTTAATAAGCAGTTCTTGATAATCACTTCTCAACAATTATTTGTTATTATTACAGTTTAACATTATAAAATTAACAAAAATAATATAAAACTCATATCCTGGCAAAATAGCCACATGGCAGCCCAAAACCGTATATTCCCTTACTGTTCTCCTGCCTGTTCATGCATTCTTTCCAAAAATCAGGACTTTTTTAAAACGTTGCAGGACAAATTGTTGAAAAGCGGGACATCTGGTCACCTTATATTCTGGTGATGTGTGGGCTGAGAGCCTGACTTCGGAGCCGTGTAGTTTATCCACATAACCTGAAATACTTCCACCCTCTAAAGATTTTGGAAAAAATAAAAGAATCAGTAATCTCATAAGAGGAGACACCAGAGAGTGTGCATGCATTCACCTGTGTGCTGCCCTCTTTCCCCAGAGGACACAGCTACTGGGTGGCAGTCTGTAAGCTAGCAGGAGAGCCCTCTGCAGAATCCAACCAAGCAGGCGGCCGGTCTCAGACTTCCTTCCCTGTGTCTGGGGTGTTCTGTTGGGCAGCCTGAGCTAAGCCATGCTGTTCCGTGTGTGGGTGCCCCTGCTAACTGCTGTGTCTTCAAGGCAGGGAAAGGACTGGTTACAACCGGGTACGGATTATGATGACAGAACGGAAATACTTAGAAAATGGGTTTTCTTTTGTATTTTCTTTAAATTTGTATTTATGTTTTAAATATGCAGGAAGGACATACAGAGGTATAATAAAAATACAACTTTGCAAAATGCAATGAAAATATCTAGTTTCAATTCAGAGATCATTATTACATATGCTTAAGTAAATTGTTGGAAATCAAAGATTCCCCTAGGAATGAAACTATGAAATGAGGAAAGCATATTTTCCTGTATGAGCAGGAAGAATTACAGAGTTGTTTCAAGTGTAGAGATTTTGATTTCCTTGCTCAACATTCAGATGTACTTTAGAATAGGTCGAGTTGGAGGGTGAGGAAGATTAGAAGAGCTTCGGACTATAATTGTAGTTTTTAATCTTTTTTACAGTCCTGTCCCCCTCAAGAGATATGACGCTCTCACAGATAATGGCAGCTAAAGATGCTTTTTGTGCTTAGCGCTCCCTCCTTCTCATTGTGACAGGTGTTCTTAGCTTCATTTTGCGGTGACAAAATTGAGAATAAGGGCAAGAGCCTCTTTCAAGTTTATATAACTGGAGTTACATAACCACTGAATTAAGATATTGTGAATATGTAGCTAATAAATTCCTCCATTGAGTCAGAAATCTGGTCAAATCATGATCCAACAAAATTTTGTTTCCCCCTTGACATTCTCTTTGATATTTTTTGTGAAATACCAAATATACTCTTTAATCAAAATCTTTTAACACATACGTAGTGTACCTTGTGAATGATCTAGTTCAGATAGTGAAGAACTTTACAGAGCAAGCCACGTGGTAGCTTCTTGAATGAAACTGCATACATTTTCTATTTCCAATGACAGTAAGAAACTATTTTCTTATAACATTTATTATATAAAATCACAAATTGTATAGTTCATCCTTGACTTCAATAATGCTTAAAGGATTTAATGAAATTCAAGATGCTTACCTTATATATAATAGTTATAATTTCTATTCAAAATATCTACTTTTCCACAGTTATCTTTTAATGTCTGTAATTTCACTTGCTAACACACTCCCCAATATGAATCTGCATGGCCAGCTCTTTACTTTGCAATTTCTGAGCAGTAAGTTTGTTCATAGGGCCGTTGTATAGGCAGAGGTTTCAAGCCTGCTGTGTTCACTGATGTACTTCTTCATAATTCCATATCAGGAACTCACACGATTCGTGAACAGTCTGGGAGGGAAGAAACACACACATAACCATCAGCAGGAGACTGAAGCAGCCCGGGGTTTCAGGCACTGCTGAGAATTTTAGCCTTATCTGTATTACGCAGAATGATTGTGAAGCACCACAGTGAGACTTTTAAACAAATCAAAATTATAGCTTTCTTGTTCTAAAATATAGACGCTTCTTTCAGGAGTAATTTTGGTACTTGCCCCAGGCTGTGTCCTTGGATGTTGTCTTTGATACTTTTTTGTGATATACCACATCCACTCTTTAATAAACACTTTGAACTGCTTTTGCTTTGTTTGTATCCTAAACAACAAAGGACATGAACATTTCTAAGTCCACATTAGGTGATTAGCAGTATTTGGTAGAGTTCAGTCTTGGCTGTCAGGTGTGATTTTTCCATTTTGTGGCTTGAGTGTCGGGACTTTTGCTGCATGTTCTGGGCCAAGCAATGTCCAGCTATTCTGACGTCACCTCTGTTCCATCTACTGAAATGGTGACTTTTTTCCTATATACACTCTTCAGGAAAATCATTATTTTTATAGTGACATTTTAAAAGAGCTTCTCCAAAACATGGTGCCAAGAGTGCAGAGTTATTTATTTAACTTGAGAAAGCCCAGAGCAGAATCCAGATTCCTCTGTGAAAGGAACCCCACCCCCACTGTGCCCAGATAGGTGCAGCCAACAGTTTTCAGCTGTGGAGAGAGCGAGATCTTTGCACCAAGGCAGAAGAAGCTGCATGCAAGGGCAGAGAAAGAGGCAAGTTCAGGAATCAGGCTGGTGCGTGCAGGTCTGTGTGCTTGGTCTGCGCTGGTTCCTGATCTCACAGCTGCAGTGAGTTGCATGTTCGTGCACACGCCTGGCCTCTCCTCTGTCCCCGACTTTGCCGTGTTTTTTCTTGTTAGAGACGCCTCCTCATGATCTTTACTTGGAAATCTCCTTTCTCCAGTTTTCAGGATTCCTGATGGTGACTTTTTTGTGTTTTTTGACAATGCTGGGTAGGAAAAGGAGCTCTGTTTTCTATGTTTTCAATATCACCAGTCTATCTTTGTTTTAGCATCAATCCCAAATTGTATGTGCGCATATACATCTGCCTTTCCTCCTAGGCACTAAGCTACTTAAAGGCCACAGGACTTTGTGGCTGCTGTTGTTATTGTTTTATACGTAATCAACTGTCTTTGCTAAGGAGGGGAAGTCCTAATATCTGCAGATTGCTTGGCTTGCTAAGTGCGTAGATTTAAATACTCAAGTCCAAAGAAACTGGGACAAAGCACTTGTGTTCTACATAAAATATATCTGCGTGATTCCCAGTAGGTGGCGGCACTGAGATCCAGCGCAGGGACACCGGGGCTGAGGCAGCGCTAGGCCAACGCTGGGGCCCACCTGCAGGAGAGAGTACCAAGGGGCAGGTGTGCTGCAGACAGATGATTCAGAGACTTGGCAACTAGACCTAAATTAGGAGTATTTTGAAACTGTGATGCTATGACATGTGAAGTGTGTAACTCTCTGTCTTTTCTACAAAATGTCCTAGTCTAAAATGAAATATTGTACAAAATCACTGTTGTTTGCCAATGGTTTTGCTGTTAGAGGATATTCTCAAGGAGCAAGAAGAGATGCTGCCATCTTCCTCGAGGTTGACCATGATGGAACCAGAGATAACAGATCTGGTGATAGCCAGACATGTAGCTTATAGTGAAAACCTCAGGACTAGTGAAATACCTGGCAGTTAATGATACTGAGTAAATGAATGAAGGAAGAAATGGGTGATGGATTTGTTCAGGTAGCAGAGTACAGGAGGAGTCAGCAAAGCAATTGCTTTTAACTTTCCTTCGAGAGGAAAGGCGCAGAAGAGCTGAGTGTCACGGCCATTATTCTCTGTAGCTGCAGGAGACAGGTGACTGTGGGTCATGGGTGCAAACACTTCCGGCGGGACCCTAAACCCCTCATAGCAGTGACCAGCAAGGACCCCTGTCCTGGTGCTTTTCGGTTCTCAAAAAAGAGGAAACCATAGCCTCTCAGTGCACGTTCTAGAAGGTCTTCCTAAAGGTCTTTTAGAAGGTCTTCCTTCCACACAGATCTCCCCAGGGTGTGATGAATTTTATCTTTTCAAAGAGGCAGCATGATTTAGTGAAGGCAGTGAGGTCATATGTTTGGAGCCCTGTGCCAACATTTTCTCACCTTCGTTAATTACCCTCAGCGACATCAATGGAATAAGAACATACAAGACTGGCACGAGCCAGGGGAGGTGAGTGCTCCATGGTTTGTCTCCTTCTCTGTTTGTCACTGTGCCCTTGGAACAGGAAGTCATCAGCAATATTCCAAAGGGTAAAAAGCCAGCAGAATGGGTGAAGGGTATGTCCTAGGAGCGTTGAAGGAGCATCCTCACCTTAGAAGGAGGGCTTGTAAAAGGGGAGCTTCAGGCTAACAGACCCTTCTCCTCCTTCCCAGCTTTGCTCCGGCCCACCTTTGGTGTTACTTTTGTGTTACTATCAGCTGTGGAGTTGCAGAAGGAAATCTGTCTAGGAGCAGATTTTAGGTCTTTGCTTTTTGAGTCCCTGCTTGAAATAGGGAGATGTTTCTGGGTTGCCAAATGGCTTAACAATCTTGTAACATGGATGAATGTTCATTCCTTGGATGGGCGAATAACCAGCTTTCACTGGGTCACGGGAAAGCACATGATTTTCTATACTTCTGCACCCTTGCTTTAAAGAAGAAATTTAAACATTTTATAATGAAATTAATTACTTTTTCTCCTACTGAGTCTTATCCAAGCTGTATTTTTAATCTTTAAAATGCTTATGTCTATAATTTATAACATATTTGAGAAAAATATGTATGTGCAAATGATTCTGCCGGCAAAATCTAGTTATGATTGAAGTAGTTTCATATACATATTTTTTTCTTTTGTCAGTGGAAAGCATAAGATTTGTTTCTTTAGAAATTTAGAATTAAATAGAAAAATCTATTTTGCATTTATGCTACCAAAATTATTTGTGTATGTTGGCAGCTGGGATTAGTCTACTATTTGCATTATTTTATAATGGCTGCACGAATGCTGTATTGTTAATTTGCATTCAGATGGTTTATCTGGAGTTATTCATATGTTTTAAACGGATTTGTTTTTAGACGGGAATAAAAGATTGTGTATTCTTTTCATGATTTACATGAAAGATCCAGATACAAATTTATTTGCCTGTGCAAACTCTTCCTATGCTTTTTAAGAGATGAAATTCTTATTTTCCACCCAGATTGATTTATACAAATTCATTTGCCTGTGCAAACTCTTCCCATGCTTTTTAAAAGACAAAATTTTCATTTCCCACCCAGACTGATTTGAACACGATGTGTTGCCTTATTAATTGGTAAAGCTCCAGTTCCAAAGATGCTAGTATTTCCTGCTTGGGGCATTTTTGTTAGCTCTTCGAAAAGATTACATGAAAAGTAGAAGCAAGAATTATGTGTGTTTGATGAATTCAAGTTTCATTAGTGATTAGTTTTCAATTTATAAATTTTTTATCCTCAATAAATTGGTGTCAGTAGAAGCTTAAAAATTGTGCCACACCAGATCAAAAAATATATTTCTTCTCCTATTCTATGAAATATCATATTAACAACTTTTATTTGGCTAGTGTTTTCCAGTGTATAGAATATTTCATGTGGATCTTACTTCAACTTCCCATTCTCCTGAAGAGCAGATAAAGCGGGCAGTAATTTCCTTCTCACTTTATACATACATAACTTGATTCTTTGGAGTGTGAGCAGCAGAGAAGGGTGGCAGAGTTGCAGTTGGCAGCCAGGCCCCGTGCTGCTGTCTCCCTACATCTCCACCTCGGTGGGTTGTAAAGGGCCCCACACTGGCAATCCCTTCTCTTCCTGTTCACAACAAGCCCTTCTACTCAAGGAGCTGTGATAGTGATTTTACAGTAAAATATAAAAAGTCAGGTGGAAAAAAAAAAAGTCAGGTGGACTTTCTAACCTAATGGTAAATTTCCCAGGCCAGTCAATATCAAATACTTTGCCAGATTGCCTCCCATGGAGAAATCACTCATTCATTCAACAGAGTACTGCAGTAGGGGCTGTGGGCAACACAGATAAGCAAGGCCCAGATTTAGTGGGATACTGTGATTTATATTTAGATTTACTTGCTTTGGGGAATTTAATTAATCATGTGTGACGATATCACTGAGAAGACAGCAGAGATTTGTCAAGAAGCAGCCCTTCTCATCCAGCCCACGTGGGGGAGCTCTGCATGGCCCCCAGTCAGGGTCCTCCTGCCCTTCTCACCCAGCCCACATGGGGGAGCTCTGCATCCTACTTCCCCCTCCCCCACCCCCCCAATCAGGGTCTTCCTGTCCTTTATGTTACCTTTTTGTGCATGGGTTAAGTTTATGATGCACCATTTATAAATTATTTTTGGCTATGATTTGGGGTTGGTAATGTTATGAATATAGCATTTATTCCTGTCTGAGAAGAAATTTTACTTTGCCAAAGCTGTAGATCCATACATACTTATTTGAATTGTGTTATAATAAATTAGTTGGGTTTTTCCATTTAGTTCCAACTTTTGGTCTTTATGACTGTTTAAGTCTAGTAAATGTGGGGGCAAAAAAGGAAATTATTTCATTTTTGAATAAACCTAGTCTGTGGCCTTCTAATCCTAACAAGCCTCAGAAAGCTGCTGTTGTCCCCTAGGGCACTTCATGCTCTTGAAACAGCCTCTTTCCAGTCTCAGACCCTAAATCCTTTCCACAGTGGTACACCTGCAGTTTATCACCAAGTTTCACACATCGTATTGTCTTAAGTCACTTTATTCCTAAAGAAAATAATTATTCCAAGTGAATATTAAGTAGTTAACATTATCTTTTAATGAAAATTAAATTTGATTATTCTGATTTGGAAATTTTCATGGAACCCCCGTATGGATTAGCTTTTCAAAGCTGTGTGATATTTTATCCCATTGATGACAGCTAGAAAAACCAACACCTGGAAAATAGTTCTCTATTTAAAACAGTTTTCTCTAAAATAAGCTCTTATTTAGAGAAAGTCCTAAATGTAAAAAATATATATTTAATGTCTTATGGCAGAAAAATGGAACATTAAATCTTACTGTATTATGTGACAAAATTACATTGCTTACAATGTTCTAGAAGCAAATTCCAGGAGCACAGCTGCTTAGATTATCAGGCATAAATGGCATATATTTTTCTGAGAAAGTATAAAAGATCTTATACTTGAATACTCTGATCTTTGTTGCTCTTCATAAGCAAATAAATGTTTCGTGTGTTAGAAGACTTCACATCTATGAGCTTCTATGTTCAATGTCCTACCTTCCAAATCTATAGTCACATATATCATGTGTTTTTAAAACTCTATTAAACTGTGCTTCTTTAATGAAAAGAAACAATGTACATGGAGGAAATCTTTCTTCTATAGACGTCTCTTCTAACTTAATTGCCACCACCTCTTAACCACAGGTTGAAATTTTAAAATGACTTCAAGTTTACTTACAGGAAAAGCATTTTTCACTTAAAAGCCTTCAGACATTTAATAAGTAGTAATTAGGAAATAAATCTTCTGTGATTACATTCAGAAAGAGAAACTACTAGGGGGCATATTTTTGAAAGAAAAGAATTTGTAATTCAGCACCTTGTTATCAAACATCCTTGTGCAGGTTTTTTTTTATCTTCTGGGAGGTAGTGATAAAGGAGAGGGCGGTAAATTAGGAGAGAAGAGTAGCAGAGTTGAAAAAATTCTGAAATTCACCATTTGTAACCATTTGCAATGAAATGCCCTTTAAAAAAAGCTAGGAATTAAGTCAAGTCTCTCCTTTCGTGTTTGCCATATATTTAAATCTTGAGGCAGATCGTGAGTATGTGACTGTGCTAATACCGCCGGGTTACAGGGTAGTTGTTCTTTCGTTCAGATTTTGAAATGGTTACTCAAGCTTCTGTAATTTCATGGGTAGATTATTACCACTTGTCTTTGTTAAGTAGATGATAGGACGAGGTTCAGCTAAAGCTTTTGATATTTGTAAAAATATGACATTAGACTATTTGAAGACATTCTGAGATTATTACATTACTTAAGGTAGCATATGTCATTATGATCTATTCATTTATGATTTTTAAGAAAGGAGTGGTATGACCTCAATTCAGTTTGTCTTCTGCAACTTTTGAACCAAATTCCTAAAGTTTGTGATGACAGGTGTACTTGAAATAAACATTACTTACATGTGCAATCAGTTATGTATCTGCTCACATGGCTAAAACCTTCAATTAATCACTTACTGAGGCAATTAGCTGGATGTACAGCTAATAGGGGCTAAAGAAAAAATGTACCAGTTCAAAATAAGGACAGCCTAAATCTGGCTTCACCTCATGTAAGGAATCATCATCAGCAGGCACATATAGCTGGGTCCCCATATCAATGGCTTACACATGAGTGGATTCAACCCACTGTGAATGGAAAATATTTGTAAAAAAAGGTTTCAGCACACTCAACATGCACAAACTTTTTCCTTGTCAGTATTCTCTAAACAACACAGTGGAACAACTATTTACATAGCATTTATGTTGGATTAGGTATTTTTATAAGTAATCTGGAGATGATTTAAAGTATAGAGAAGAATGTGCATAGGTTATATAGGATGTGGTTTTACATCAGGACTTGAGCCTCTGTAGATTTTGGTGTCTACGGGAGGTTCTGGGACTGGCCCCTTCTGCCCCAGAAGGCTGAGTGCCCACAATCTCAGCTGTAATTCTGGGCACAGAAGCAGCACCTGAACAGGGGTTCCTATGCTCCTGTCCCATCACCACTGACCTCCCTGGCTCACTCCTGGGAAAGCGTTATTGTGGGGAGAAAATGTGGGACATTGTTAATGCTGCCTTTTAAGTCTTAAAAGTCACATAAACCGTTATACTTTAAATATCGTTTGTCTTATAAAATGAGGGCCTATCGAGTAATTGTAAGAATTAAATAACTTAAGTCAAATAAAGCATGAAATAATTGTATTAATTTCTTTCATTTACTGATCTATTTACTGAGTGTTAAGTACTCCATTAAGTGATTCAGATGCATTAAATAATGTCTTCCTCTCTACAACCCCACTGTTTCATTCCCATTTCACAGATTAAAAGACAGATTTAAGAGTTTAATCAAATTTATCCAAGATCACATAATGATAGAAGTTGAATTCAAACTCACGTCTAGCCAACTCCAGAGCTCAGCATTCTTAAAATATGTTCTTATGTTTCCGTATGAAAAAAATACTTGACATCAAACAGTTGATTCAGTTAAGTTTACTCCTTTCTCTTTCCCTCAGGCTGGGATTAGGTCAATCTCAGCTATTTAAGGAAATAAAGAAGCAGAAAGAAATTTGCTGAAACACTTTTTGAATGTCACTGTTTCCTAAGTCAGACTTGGGACCCCCATAATGTGTGACATACTTCTGGTATTCCTGCATTGCCTGGAGTTATCCTGAGGTGTTTCTGCCAATCAGCTCTTAGCATACTGAAACTTTTAATTTAAAAACTCAGACTGATGGGTAGTGTTTATTAGGTACCAGGTGATAATTTTATTATTTGCAATAACAGTGTCCTTAATGGAAAAGCCATAGCTTTAAAAATTGTAACAATTAAGAATTTTCTTAAAGAGGCATTTTTTTAGTAGAGATGCATCATTATATAATTTAAAACATAATGTGCATCGTTTGCAATGAAATATTTGAAACCTCTTGGTAAATGAAAGTTTACAAATAATAACATTGACTAAAGAAGATATAGCCATAATTTTAGTGAAAATTAAGGAATTAGCAATTACTTTGTGCCTAGTTGTGTTTCTAATGTTTCAGGTAACACACTCGATCTTATTATGAATGAATTCACTAAAATATTATATTGATTCTATAAAGTATTCAGCATCAATCCCAGAGATTTGAAAATATTCATGAATTTAAATTTCTAGTTCTGTTAGAGGGATATACATAATAATTAATGCAATGAAATCTTCATTTTATGCACTAAAGCATTAAGAGAGAAAAATGTTGAAGTAGAGTTATCACAAACTCTTGCACTGCAGCAGAGAAAGTTCAGTGAATTTATATAGTATCTATTGTTAATGGGGTAGAAAATGAAAAATACTTATAAAAATGGTCAAGTTGATGAAAATTATAGAGTGAACATGATTTGAAATTGAATTTTCAAAGTTCCATGCAACAGTTTTCTTGTTTTTTCTTCTGGTTGGAAAACTAAACTAAATATAATAAAATCCCAAGCGTTTTAGAGATGGTTAAAACTAAAGTTAATCGACCGATCTTGCTGAATTAATTCCTTTTGCAACAATCTGGATGTAATGGGGGACCATTCTCCTAAGTGAAGTATCTCAAGAATGGAAAAGCAAACACCACCTGAACTCACTATTGAATTGGAGCAAATAGATGAGCCCACATGTGCACAGAGGGAAGTAAAACTGGGTGGAAACTGATAGGTGGAAGTGGGAGGAGGAGAGTGGCCAACACCTGACCTGCCTAACGGTTTTGGACACTGCATTGAACACTATTGAGGTGACGAGCACACTACGACCGTGACTCAAACATGAGAAAAGGTGACCCATTAACCTATAACATTTGTACCCCCGTCATCTTTTGAAATAGAAAAAAAAATTGAACTTTGTTTTTAAAAAGTTAATCTTTCCCCTCCTCCTATTTTCAATGAGAAAACAGAGGTTGAGAATGGGAGGGCTTGGAAATCAGGTGTCTAACTGGCTCCTTGGGATCCAGAGAGAGTAATTATTGCCAGAGTCAGGACTGTCCCCTGGCCACCTTCTTTCTCCTATCACATTTTTAAAATCAGAGTTAAGAGTAAACGTCATTACTCCCTCACCTGCAGAATCCCAAGAAGAACCACCAAATGATGATCACTATAATCATCTGTACCACAGTTTACAATCTTTTCCTTCATTTCAGAGTTTTAAATTAGGCAGCTTTGATGCATTCTATGTGTAATCCATTTCCTGAGACATAGAAATAAAATAAAACAAAAGTTATCACACTGCTAGTAGAAGGGTTGAGGTTGATAGTTGGCTCTTAAAGATGAATTTATAGAAAAATTGATCATTAATAAAATTGGCTACCAGTAATTTTTGAGTTAGGTGAGGGTAAGGAAAGGGCCTGCATATTGGTAGCATCTGGGGGTGGATAGTAGGGGAGAACTACGATGACGAGTGATTAAATGCAAGTAGAAGTGGAAGACTTCTGGGGGTATAGATTTTTTTTATTATTAAATCATAGCTGTGTACATTAATGCAGTACAGTGTGCTGGTTTTATATACAATTTGAAATATTTTCACCAAACTGGTTAACATAGCCTTCATGGCATTTTCTTAGTTATTGTGTTAAGACATTTATATTCTACATTTAGAAAGATTCACATGTACCCTTGTAAGAT
>CAUYQV010180352.1:0-18965 GCA_963574575.1 Galagoides demidoff
CGGGCGCCTGTGGTCCCAGCTGCTTGGGAGGCTGAGGCAGGAGACTCGCTTGAGCCCAGGAGTTGGAGGTTGCTATGAGCTGTGATGCCATGGCACTCTACCCAGGGGGATAGCTTGAGGCTCCGTCTCAAAAAAAAAAAATTTTTGTCTGAAGTATTTTTTATGATTTTCCTATAGATTTCTTACATTTCTTTCATTATATTTATCAATAAA
The DNA here is from genome assembly GCA_963574575.1 of Galagoides demidoff. NCBI lineage: Eukaryota > Metazoa > Chordata > Mammalia > Primates > Galagidae > Galagoides > Galagoides demidoff. The sequence goes on from CAUYQV010180352.1 coordinate 214, forward strand.
GGTATTTAATCTCATACTAACACAAGTGTTATTTCCCCCCTTTAATTGTTTTTTTTTTTTTAAAGTACTTTGTTACTGGTATATAGAAATTCAACTGCTTTCTTCTTATATCTAATCTTGGGGAAAATATCTCTATAATTTCTAATGGTTTGTTTATAGAATATTTTGAATCACCATAACAATTGCATAATCTGTAAATAATAATACAATTGTTCCTTGGTATACACAGATGGGTGGTTCCAGGATCTCTGTGTTCACCAAAATTCTCACACACTTGAGTCCTGCTTTGGCCCTCCAGACTTGCATATAGGAAAAGTCGGCCTTCACTGTACTCAGGTTTTACATCCCATAAATGCTGTAGCTTTGATCCATGCTGAAAGTCAATCAATGTGTGAGGGGACCCACACAGTTCCAACCTGTACTGTTCAAGGGCCACCTGCATTTATTTTGCTCCATTTCATTCTTCATTCCTCTAAGTCCTTTTTCCTATCTGATTACACTGCTGAGAAATGCCATTAGAAGTAATGGTGGGGGCATTTTGTCTCATTCCTCATTTCTACATTCCTTCACTTAGGGTGACAATTGCTTATATAATAGATGGTTTTACTTCATATTGGGCTAGGAACATTACCTTCTGTTTCTTATTACGTGTTGAATGAATAGTCTTTTCCACCCAATGAGATGATTATTTGACTTTGTCTTTTGTTAATGTTATAAACAACATTTATGGATTTTCTGATGGAAGCTAGCCTTGTGATAAGCCCATTTATTCATGGTATATTATCTTTTAACCCATATTTGCATTCAACTTAGCTGAAGGTTTTTGCCACCTATGTATCAGTGACTCAAACAGACGTGAGGGAGGAGGGAAGATATTTGGGGGACTTCACCTAATGTGCATGATGCAATGGTACATTTCAAAACTATCAAAAAATGAGTATAATTGTGATGGATGTGTTACTCAGTTCAATGTAAACATTTCACATTGTATATCAAAGCAGTACCCTGAACCTCGTAAATACATCAATGTACAAAGTTACGATTTCATAAAAAAATAATTTAAAAAATAAATAAAATAGACCTGAGCTTTTTTCCTTTTTTTAACCTTTCTGTTTTCTGATGAGGGTTGCACTAGCCTCTCTGAATGAGCTGGAAAATCTTTCTTCATTTTCTATCATGAAAATTTAGAGGGAAAAAAATACCACATGCTGATGTATGCATTTTTATTTCTGGAATTGCACAGCAAACATTACAGTGGTTACCTTGGGGAAGAGTGATGAAGACTCGGAAGACAGAGCATGATGAAAAGGAAGAGGGAGACGTCTATTTTCACAGTAATCTCGTTGGGCTATTTAGTGTATTCATCATGTTCCTATATAATATTGTTTCTTATGGGAAAATGTTGAAGAATAAAGTCTTCCATTCACCAGAAATATAAGGTAAACTCATCCCATCTACCCCATTGTAACAATATTAGACCTTCAGGGTATGCACACAGAGCTCAAGCGAAACCCCTTGTGCTGACTTGCAGTTCAGATTTTTTACTATACACTGCTGCGCTGACCTCTCTGTGGGCTGTCCCATGTTTTGCTACCCAGCATCCACACGTTCTCCCACCGAGGGCGATCCATACCTCCCCACCCTCAGCACTCACAGCCACTCCTCAGCCACGGCTGGCACACTCTCACATAGCTAGTTATACAGGAGACGTGCAGAAAGAGCGAGCCAGGGCCCTGGTGACATTACTAGAGTCTCTGAATCAAACTGTTTCTGAAGCTTCAGACATACAGGGTGACTATTCCATTACCTGAACAAACAAGTCTATTTTCTGTGTGAGTCAGTGTGAATTGGGTCTTATTTTACTTTTCTATACAAAGTTTCTTAACTGGCAGCAGAGAAATTTGAAATTTGCCAAGCAATTTCCACCTCTGGAATAAAGAAGGTTCCAAGCAGAGCAGTGTCTATACTGTCAGAAAAAGAAAAAGAAGAATAGAAGACAAATTAACAGTCTGTGTTCCAGCCAATGTCGATTTTCCAAATTATCTGCATTGCTTTACCAATCAGATTTAGATTGTAGACTCCTGGGACAGTGGTCACCTGAGCAGAGGCAGGAGGCCCAGGTGGAAGGTTCATGAGCCTTGCTGTAATAGTGACACCTCCACTGATGAGACTGGGGACTTGTTTAGTGTTTTTGGAAGTTACCTCCATTCTGCGATGGGCATAATAATGTTTCCTAGAAGGGCTTTTGTAAGAATTGCATGAAATAAAAGGTGTTTGACTCAGGTGTTCAGTAAATCATAACACATTGTGGTGCTATATTTATTAACAGAAATATTATACAAAGGGTGCCAAAAATGCATACACTTTTTAAGAAAGAAAACGACTATTAAAATTGTAATGCTCAAGCCACGTTTGACTTCTGCAATTACAAGAGGGGCTCAAACGTGATTTTATTCATCCTTTGTTATCAGTATATATTGAGCATTATAATTTTAATACAGTTCTTTTCCTTTCTTAAAATGTGTATATATTCTTTGTGGCACCCTCTGTATATTTTACCACAAAAAGCAGGTGAACTGCCTACAGATTTACATGATGGGGGTATTTTATGTTACAAGCTGGACCTGACTCATTTTCTCAGTTTGGTATTTTTTCTTTTTAACATTTCCTTCCCCTGGTGGAATGGATAGAGACTGAAAGATTGCTCTCTCTGTGTATTCACCAGTCCCTGAGGTCACCGGCCATGTCCCCTACTCCTATCGCTGTGAGTTGGCTTTCAACCTGAGTGCCCGTCCACTCTTGTCCCTACTTGTACAACTGCCACCAGCTCCCCTTGTGGCCTTCTCAAAGGCGCTGCTGGCAGCGGGGCCGTTTCTCCCTCTGGGTCTGTACTGTCACTCCACCGCTTTGGTCATCTGCTGGAGCTCAGTGCAGTTGGGGATGCTGGGACCATCGCTTGCCAGCTCTCACCCCTGTCTCTGGCGGCTCTGCCTCAGTTCCTCATCTTCCCAGCCCCAGGCTGATAAATTCCACTCCCTAACCCTGGCTGAAAACTACAACACCCTTCTCCCCAAACCTCTTTCGATTCCTGAAATCCCAACATGTAATTTCAACAAAAGGCTTACCTGAGTCTCCATCACTGAAACAGCTCTAGGAAATACTTCTCTGTGTGTGCATTCGCATTATGTAGTATAGCTTTCTCCTCTAATATAGTATGTGGCTATAAAGTAGTGGGTGTAAATGTGGTCCAATTTATTTTTCATCCAATAAATATGAATTTAACATTTTATTATAAATTGCTGCTAGTGTAAAAATTTACTTCTTGTAATAGCGTACTTTATTATTTTTGAAGTTGCCAAGGTGATCTTTTTTTATTTTATATAGTTGATAACTCTATTTTGCAATTGACAGAAACAATTTCAAACGAGGATATGCCTTCTCCAGAAAGCAAATAAATAGTATTTTCATGTGAATAAGGAGAAAGAATAGACCTCCAATAAAAGTGGAATAATACAGAGGATCATGTTTCAATTTTATAGCCTTCCTGTCTATGATACCACATTTGACTTGTAACCTTCCTTTTACGTTTAACATCTGCATACCGCTGTGATACAGAACTGTGAGATGAGTCCAGGTCGTTTGGACCCATAATATTAAGTAAGAACATCACATCTAAATAGAATGAGTCCGGTCTGGAGCAGTGGACTAGAAGTCATATAATTTCTATCTCCCAGTCACTATTCATTTGTTATGTCCTTGAACAAATCATTTAACCTTTCCGGGCCTCAGACTTTTCAATAAAATAGGGTAATACCCACGCTTATTGCAGACGTTTGCAGAAAGGAAGGAAAATTAAAACTGCATGGCATTTTACATAAAAGAGTTTTAGGAAAAATAATTCCTGGCCAGTGATTTGCAAACAAGCCAGGTCTACCTCTGCCATTATATGAGCTGATTCCTTGCTAAACTCAGGGGAGGGAGACAGACGCGTAACTCTAGCTAGGAGCCCCAACTAATATAACAACAACAACATTTATCAAGCACTTACTATGTGTCAGGCACTGCTCTAAGTGCTTTACATATCTTACCTTTATTAATCCTCACACAGTACAAGGCAGGCACTCTTGTTAGACCATTTTAGCAGTTGGGGAAAAGAAAACACCAGGAGGTCAAATAGCTTGTCTAAGGTTATATGGAGTCACGTCTAACTCCATGGGTCTCATCCACTTTCTGTGCGTTTAGCCACCCCTGGGAGGCACCGACACCTCACTCTCCCACGATGTCTTCCAGGATCAGAATTGTCCTATGCTCACCAGGAGCCTGGTACCTGGATTGGCTCTAAAAACCTGTGGGACATCCTGGGAAAACTCAGCCTCGCCTAAGAGAAGAGATGAACAAGGGGCACAGATTGGGAGCCAAACCTTCACTATTGGAAGAGATGACCTTCTTAACAGCCTAATGCCTACAACTTGGAATGTTCTCTGGACAGACCAGCCACTGAATTAGTCAATGTACTCTACATTCGGCAGTTGTCACTGAAGGTTCATCAGTGTCCAAGAAAAACAGCATCCTTGTCTTCATAATTCCTTCTTAAAGGGGGCAGCAGGAGGTGGCGGCATGGAGAAGGGTGGGGTGAGGACAGAGTACACAAATGATAACCAAATAATCAATAACTGGCATCACTTCAGACACTAGGAACTGTTATGACAAAGTCAGAGGAAAGGTTTATTCCTGAGTCCTAGGGAGATGACAAGAGAATAGAACCAAAGGAACCTCTCCTTGAAAAGCCATCAATTGTCATCAGAATCAGAGTTTGTAGTTTTCGTAATAGTGGTATGAACAAGAGGGTGTTTTCTCCCCATGAGTTGCTATGAAAGGCGGTAGAAACAAAGTAGCCTAATACAGGCCTCAATGACCTTCATATTTTTATTGATAGTAAAAAGTGGGCCCTGTTCTTTATTCCAACAGAAAGGCAAAGAACAAGGATAAGGAATTCACCAAAGCAATTAAATACAATAGTAAGCACGAAGCAATAAACACAAAATGGCTGATCTCACTGTAACTAAAGAAATGAAAGGCAAATGTTTCCTTGAAGTATGAATTTTTTAAAAAATAATAGGTAGTGTTGGGAAGAGACATGAAAAAACATACCCTACTCAATGATAATTTATTATTTATTGTGTCTTAGGTATTTTGCTAGGCACTAGGGATATACAAATTTATTCAACAACTATTTATGGAGTGTTCTGCTGAGGGGTGGGGGTTCTTCATGGACAGAATAGGTTGGTTCTTTTCTTCCTAGAGCTTATATGCTAACAGAGGAAAAAGACACTAAAAAATAATCGTACAACAAAATTTAATATTTAAAACAGTGAAAACCAATAATCAAGTAAATGAGGTGAAAGCTATGATGATTGGTTTGATGTAAACATGTCAGATTGTATAAAAAAATCAGCACATTGTACCCCATATATGCATGAATGTATTCATGATCTATGTGCATTGGACTTAATAAAATTTAAAAAAAATAAATGAAACAGCGAAAACTATTATAAAGGGGATATAGCTCCTACAGAGGTAAACATGAAAACTAACTAGTCAGGGCAGAAGAAGTTTCCTTTAAACAATCAACATTTGATCTGATTTCTAGAAGATAATTAGAAATTAGTGGGGCAAGGAGGGGAAAGTCCTTTGTAAGCAAATCTACAACAGGAACAAGAACATTGGGTGAGAGCGAGCAAATACAGTAGAATCTCTGTCAATTGACCATCCAGGGGACTCTAACAAGCTGGTCAACATACAGAGGTGGTCAAGATAAGGACCCAGGCCTATGGTACTGACAGGTACATGTGGTGCACGTCTGGTCTATGAAAATTAGGTGAACTTAAGGAGGCAGTCAGGGTAGGGAGATGGTCAACTATGGAGGTTCTACTGTATATGTGAGAAACTAACAGAGGAATCAGTGTTGGGACTGTGGAAAGCAAGAACCAAATGGCACTGATGAGGGAAAGAGATGGGAAGGGGACGGATTGTACAGGGCAATCAGAAGCCAGTGCAGGCATGTGAGTAGACAGAAGCATGACCAAAAGTCAGAAGGACAATGCAAACAAGCCTTTGCCCTTGAAAAGTCAACATTCTAGTGGGGAAAAAAGGTTTATTTTCACATTTGACTGGGGAGGTATAAGGTATAGAAATTCTTTTAACCAATGAGGCAATGTGTCTGAATTGGAAATGAATTTGCAGCCACCAACCTTTCTGAGTATATGGAAATCATTTCATATGTACAATTAATGGTGGTATTAAAAAGTTAGAGTTAGTCTAATGTTTATCAAAAGAGTGTTAAATTAATACAACATGATATACCCATATAATGAAATACTATGCAGCTACTAAAAAAGAATCCAGATGCTTGAATAACAAAACAGCCAAGTTCAAGTTTGTAGGCACATTTCCATCCCAATGTTCTCAAGATAAACACACAGACACACAAAGTGTACCTATGACAGGGGGCTTTATACTTTTTAAACATTCCTCTTTTGCTAAATTTTTTCATAACAATTATTCCTTAGCATGTAATATTTGTTGGTAAAAATACTCAAATCCACATAAATGTATAGAAAACAGCTTATCATTGGAGCACGCCTTTATAATAGAAGAGATGAAAATACAGGTAACAAGACAGCTAGACAGTCAGAAATGAAAGTCAAATGCTCACTGCTTTGGGGCTACACAACCTCCATTAAAAATGAATGACAACCAATAGACAACACTAAAAACTCAAGTTTACAATGGTAGAGAACAAATTCCATTTCCAACATTTTATATAATTTGTTATTTTAGTGGTGCTTGTTTACTATCAACACAGTATAAAATACTGGCATGTAGTAATGTTTCTATTTGGGTTAGGCCCTCCAGGTTTTAGAACAAAGATGTCTCATAAGTATCCAATAAATAATGGTTGCATCATAAGATCATAAGAATTCTTGATTCCTTAAGCCTAGGACATCAGGGTAGAAACTGCAAAATGCCTGAGGCCACTGTGAGATGGGCAATCCCAGGTCCAAGAACCCCGGATTTGCCCTGGAAAGAGGACATTCAAACTGAATGCTAACAAATGTGATTGTAGCTGCAATTCCGTCTGAGCTCTCCAATGGTTTTCCACCAGATATCACAGACTTCCTTTAAGGGGAATGTCACAGCTGACGAAGACTTCATCAAGGATTGCTAATGTCCATTAAAATCATTTTAAATGCTCTCCACTGAAGCCGGCAAAGCTTCGTCTAATTACACAGGCTTTCTGATTGCCCCTCATCAACCCAGTTCTCATTCAGCTCTTCACCCTGTGCGTCTCCTCTACGGAGAGTTTCCATTAGTCTGAGCAGCAGCTTTTGTCAAGGAAGACGTGAGCGGGCCCGGGGAGGAGGAAGAGGATCAGTCAGAATATGCACCAGTCAGACAGTGGGTCTTTTCTCTGAAATTCCCATAACATTGACTCATTGACCAACTTGCTTATCTCATGGCCATTTCACAAATTTTACACTCACCTTTTTTCCTAACTCATCACCAGTGTTAATATATTTCAGATGAATGAGACTTATAAAACAGTTATATTTCAGATTAAAAGGCAATGTCTCCTTGACCACTGATTAAATGAAATTTAGAAACACATTGAAAAGCAATTTAATAGTCCTCCCTTGCATAGAAGAGAATGAGACATTATTTTATCAAGTTTTTATAGGAAATATGTCTTAGGCTTTGACATGAAAGATAGTAAATTCATTGTAAACAACGGCATAATTTATTCTTTGGGAATGACTTTAAATCACGTGATTTAAGAATTCTCTAGCAATGCCAGATGAAGGCTATTAAGTCAATACTCATCTACTCTGGCTTCAGTATTTCAGGCTCTATAAAGATTCTAAATTTCAATAATTCAGCATATTGAGATTAAACAATGCGGGAAAACAGAAAAAGATATACAAGCTGTTTCTTTAAACAGCCTTCCCTCATAGAAGCAATTTTTCTCTAGACCAGAAAAAGATGCACATAAATCTTGGTTTTCCTTTTTCTGTTTCTATGACATACTATATTTTCTCCTCCCCCTGCCCCAGTAAAACAATTAAGGATTACTATGCACAAGCCAATTGAAATCACATTTCAAGGAAACTACATTAATTCTGTTTTCAGTACAGTTTCATTGAAAGCCATTGACAAGTGATATTTGGCAACCTGAAAGCATTTCCAGACTTGGAGCAGGTGCATGTTCCAGTTGCATAGTGCCCAGACAGAACAACAAAGCCCTCCTTGATGTGATTACACTTATTATTCTATAATTGCTACTTCCTGATCAGGGATATATTCAGTCATAAAAAAAAGTACTGTAAAATTACCCACGGATGATGTATGAAATTGTTGGGGTGGGGGGAGGGAAGGACACAAGAGAAGACGCTCAAGTATTTTCAGTTGGTGCAGGGTAGATGAGAGCTCCAGGTGGAATTTCATACCACAGAGGCCCGTGATTAATACATTGTGCTGATTTAAAAGAAAACGAGAACGTGGAGTATAGAAGAATGTTTCTAAAGATGATGTCTGAAGGAAGGGTAAATTGGTACAATGGACAAGGCCCTCATTATTTGAATATGCATTGTTCAAGGGAGGAGATACTAATGGAGAGGACCCCAATAAGGGTTGTTTTTGGCATTGAATTTTTGTGGGTATATGTACAAAGCTCAACTCTTTGAAACACCTTGTCTACCTACTAAGCATCCTATCTCTGCCATGTAGAAAGGCAAATTCTGCGTCTGCTGTCAGTACTGAATTAGGATTAAGGAGCAGAAAAGTCAGAGAATAGGTGGAAATTTAAAAATCTATCACTAGATCATTTATACAATGGACAAAACAAACGTGTACTTTAGCAGAAAGATGGAAATATTTGACCAGCATCAAAATGCTGGCTAACAGAATAAGAGACATAAAATTTGGAAACTCTTAAAAGACTACTAAGACACAGAGAGCCGGCACAAAAGCTAAGGTCAGGATGCTCCAAATTCGTAACAATTCTCACAGACAAAAGCTGTCCTCTATGAGCTTCTCTTCTAAGTCTCCTGAATCTGCTCCAGTGGTCACCTTCATTTTAATGAAAGGAACAGCCGTCTGAGAACAGCATCTACATCAGTAGGTCTCAAACCTGGCTGTACATTAGAATAACACTGATGCCCAAGCCTCATTTCTACTGTTTCAGATACAATTGGCTCAGGGGTAGGATCGAAGCATCAGATTTTTTAAAAAGATGTTTGAGGCTAAAACTGGAAAGAGACTCACTTATAATTTTGTACTGCTAAGGACTCTGGGGTAAACCAAATACATCTATTCACACACGCACCCCTGTGTTTCTACATATGCAAGTGTATGTATGTTTAGTATACATATGGAACTAGATAGATACAACTTCTATGTCAATAGCTTTAAAAATCTGAAAATGCACACACATAAAAATGAATATGTTGCAAAGTATGAAAATTAGCACAACGTTCTACTTATTTAGAGATAGTTGAAAACAAGAAAGAAAGGGTCAATGACGCATTGAGAAGTAGAGGGGATAGTGATGGTTACAGCAATGAAGGTTCTCATAATTAACCGGATTAAAATAACACTGCAATGATTCAACAAGGAGACAACAACACATCCTAGAGAGAAACGATAGACACTAAATATTTTTGAAGTTTTATCCTATTTCGGTTTGATCTCATTTCCGAAATCAATTTGTACCATCTTCTTCCTGTCACTCGGGCTTTTTGTGAGCCAAGACGTGTTTCAAACGCCTCAATTGCACAGTATATATAGTATTAAAGGCAAGTTTTCTTCTAAATAGCGACATCAAATATCTTTCTCTGGCATCATTATTTTTAAGCATTTAAAAATAAAGATAAAAATGTACCCTGGGGAAGCCGTGCTTGTGTGGGGCAGGCGGCATGTGGGAACTTTCTATTCAATTTTGCTACAAACCTGACACTGCTCTAAAAGCATACGTAATAAAGGTGGTGCAAAAAAGTCAAAAGTCACTTTATAAAACAAGATGGACCATACGATTCACCATAGATACACATATGGATAATTATGAGATCAAAATAAAATACACGTGTGGCAGGATAAAGGGTGAATTTTATTTCCTTCCTTTCCTACTTTTTGATCAAAAAAAACTCCTTATCTTATTTTTTGTGACAGAGTCTCACTTCATCACTCAGGCTAGAGTGCTGGGGCATCAGCCTGGCTCACAGCAACCTCAAACGACCCTCCTGCCTCGGCCTCCCCAGTAGCTGGGACTATAGGCACCTGCCACAATGCCCAGCTATTTTCTTTTCTCTCTTTTTTAGTAGAGATAGAAATGGGGTCTCACTCTTGCTCAAGCTGTCTCAAACACCTTAATTCAAGAGATCCTCTCACCTTAGCCTCACAGAGTGCTAGGATTACAGGAGTGAGCCACTACATCTGGTCAAAAAACTCAAGTTTTTTGAATAGAACATGTATTCAATAAAGTGCATTTCTTCAGAATGCTGTATTTAATGCTCACACCTGTATTGACTGGTTACAGCTATGGAATGTGGAATGTATGGGTTCTTTCCCTCTTTTTTGGTTCTTCTTTCTTGCTCCCCTGTTCTCTTAGTATGACTAGAAACCAAAATAGTAATTATTTAAATGCTTTTAGAACCACTTAATACTTTCTCATTTCCAAAACTCAAAAAATCAGAAAAACTTCTAGAATTATGGGGAAGGGTTTTATAATAAGTGACCAGTTGCTTAAGCAAGACACCATTCATTTTGTTTGTGTATCTTTACCTGAAATAGCAGTTTACTTTTGCTTGAGTCCATTAGATGAATGTCATCAATTTACCAGATGATGTCAACAGTGATTTGGAGAATTATGCCAGTAGACATAGGCTTGTAATAAACAGTGGGTCTGCATTATTCTCCTCCTTTTCAACCAATGGCATTTTTATAACATTTTGTAAATGGTTTCTCTCTTTCTCATTTATGGGCATAACACAAGCCGGTATATATTATGGCTCCTTGAGGGCAACACATTAGATAGTTGCCTTTCATGGTCCCTTAAGTCTTTGACAAATACTGAGGAATTTGATGGCAAGTAGTTCATCTAGTGCAGTGGTTCTCAACTTTCCTAATGCCATGGCCCATTAATACAGTTCCTGCGGGTTGTGACCCACAGGTAGAGAACCACTGATCTAGTGCATTAAGTATTTTGTTTTATTTTTTAATTTTTATTCTCATTTTCTACTAAAGAGAATCAAATTAACCAAATTAATGACTATCTCTTCCATGTATAAAATCTTTTTCCTGATATTCAGTTTCAATTCCCTGCCGTGATAAATCTGGGTCAGTGACCAATAGGACAGCTTTAGAAGCCAATGCTTATAATGATTCCTCATCTCTACTCTTCTCCATTTCCAAAGTGTAGAAAACTTAAGAAGTTTACAGCTCTTGTCTTTCAATCATCAAGGAATATCTTCAATGCAAGATATAGCTACTACTTTTGAGAACACAAGGAATCTTTATTTACTCAAAGCCTTAAAATTTCTATTATAGTCAACTACTGGCAAGAAAAGTCTGGCCTTACCTTCTTAGTCATTAAACCTTTCTCCCTTCACAGAATCACTTTCCACCCAAATACCTCACTACTCCTCAGTGACACAATTAGGAATTCCTGCCCTTGAATGGTGAGATTGTCTACTCTGTCATCAACATGGCATCCACATTTCTTCTTATGCCTTTACCCATGGAAAATAGTGACCCATCACCCATCTTTACTTTATCATAACTTAACTAGTTCTATACTAACACTTATTTCTTATATTGTAATGGAATTTTTAAATGGGCAAGTTTAAACACAAATGATTAGGTGATATCCTCTATAACTGTGATCCCCAACCTCTATGCTGTGGGCTGGTACTGGTCTACAGTAATGGGCCTCACAGCAGGAGGTGAACAGTGGGCCAGTTTCATCTGTATTTACAGCCACTCCCCATTGGGCCACGGCATTAGATACTCACAGGAGCTGGAACCCTGCCGTAAACTTTGCAAGCGAGGGATCTAGGTTTCATGTTATGAGAAGCTAATGACAGATGATTTAAATTAAATGTAATGTGCTTCAATCATCCTGAAGCCACCCCCTTGGCCATCTGTGGAAACATTGTCTTCCATGAAACCAGCCCCTGGTGTGAAAAAGATTGGGGACTGGTACTCTGTAACCCCCAGCTTGATACAGCTGAGCAAGAATAGAAATCCTCCCTTCTACCCACATACTTTATAAATAATTTCTACTCAGTTAATACATAAATGTTGAGATAGAAGTCAGTTATATGAAAGCAAGTATACCTGAAGAGTATGTGAGTATATTATTCTAATTAATATACATCCTTTTTGTTCACCTCATAGTTTTCCTTGAAATCACAGCATTGCTCACATCTCATTAATCAGTAGCAATGTATTATTATTCAATAATACTAAAATCACATATAACCATCAAATTTCAAGGATCAGACTAACTCAGCACTCACTTCTATAAGTGCTATCACTGATACTAAGAAAAGTAGTCTTTGAAGTTTTGTGATTGTAATCTTCTTTAATTGAATGATTCCTCACAACTAATTATGTGAGTGCATATTGTTCAGTATGTCACTATGTACCTTTACATAAGGAAATAAAAACCATACCAGCAAGTGGTAAGTAATTAGCTAATGGGCACAATGTTAATTACTCAGGTGATGGACCCTGACATGACATACCCACTACATAATCTGTGCAGGTAACAGAACTGTAAATCTGTATCCCATAGATTTGCACAGGTAAGAAAGAATCCTTCAGGTGTCACTTCTTTAATAAAATAAAATATATAAATATAGTAGTATCTTATTAGGATACTACAAACATTGGAACTAGATTATATTTCACCTAGACATAAAAAAATCCAAGTTAGATCAACCAATGTAAAGTTAAGCAACAAAATTCACTACTGTGCAATAATGATATTAAATGTTTGCCCTGGTAATAGTACAATTTTTCTTTTTTTATTAAATCATAGCTGTGTACATTAATGCAATCATGGGGTACAATGTGCTGGTTTTATATACACTTTGAAATATTTTCATCAAACTGGTTAACATAGCCTTCATGGCATTTTCTTAGTTATTGTGTTAAGACATTTATATTCTACTTTTAGTAAGTTTCACATGTACCCTTCTAAGTTATACTGCAGGTGTGGTCCCACCAATTACCCCACCACCACCCATCCTACCCACTCCCCTCCCCTTTCCCCATATTCTTGGGCTATAATTGGGTTATAGCTTTCATATGAAAGCTATAAATTAGTTTCATAGTAGGACTGAGTACATTGGATGCTTTTCTTCCATTCTTGAGATACTTTGCTAAGAAGAATATTTTCCAGCTCCATCCATGCAAACATGAAGGAGGTAAAGTATCCATCTTTCTTTAAGACTGAATATTCCATGGTATACATATACCACAATTTATGATCCCTTCGTGGGTCAATGGGCACCTGGGCTTCTTCCATGACTTAGCAATTATGAATTGGACTGCAATAAACATTCTGGTATAAATATCTTTGTTATAATGTGATTTTTGGTCTTCTGGATATATCCTACTAGAGGAATTGTAGGCTTGAATGGCAGGTCTAGTTTTAGTTCTCTAAGTGGTCTCCAAATATCTTTCCAAAAGGAACATATTAGTTTGCATTCCCACCAGGAATCTAGAAGTGTTCCCTTGTCTCCACATCCATGCAAACATCTCTGGTTTGGGGATTTTGTGATATAGGCTAATCTTATTGGAGTTAGATGATATCTCAAAGTAGTTTTGATTTGCATTTCTCTGATGTTTAAGGATGATGAGCATTTTTTCATATATCTGTAGACCGTGGAATATGGAAACATATTCCAAGTTCTCTTCAAGTCCCTTGCTCACCCTGAGATGGGATCACTTGTTCTTTTCTTGCTAATACGTTTGAGTTCTCTGTGGATTCTTGTTATTAAACCTTTGTCAGAGACATAATCTGCAAATATCTTCTCCCATTCTGAGGGCTATCTGCTTGCTTTATTTACTGTGTTCTTGGCTGTGCTGAAGCTTTTTAGTTTGATCAGGTCCCAGTAGTGTATTTTTGCTGCTGCTTCAAATGCCTGGGGTGGGGAGGGTCCTCCTCATAAAATATCTGCCCAGGCCAATTTCTTCAAGAGTTTTCCCTATACTTTCTTCTAATATTTTTATAGTTTCGTGTCTTAAGTTTAAATCTTTAATCCAGTGAGAATCTATCTTTGTTAATGGTGAAAGGTGTGGGTCCAGTTTCAGTCTTCTACAGGTTGCCAGCCAGTTCGCCCAGCATGATTTGTTAAATAGGGAATCTTTTCCCCATTGAATGTTTTTAACTGCCTTGTCAAAGAGCAAATAACAATAAGTAACTGGGTTCATCTCTTGGTTCTCTATTCTGTTCCATACATCTACCTCTCTGTTTTTAAATATAGAAAGGGAAAAATACAAAGTTGTTTATATCCTAGTTAAATATATTGTATCTGTAAAATAAAAATGAAATAAAATAGAAGATACTACTTTCTATAACAAAAATAAAAATGAAAGTTTCCTACTTGTCTTCCTAAGTGGTATTTTGGAGAATATAATGTAAACATAAGTTCTGTCAATGTATATGGCATATTCCATTAAATAGGCCTATAAGTAGCATAGCAAAACCACAAAACACATTACAAAACAACCTGGAAATGTATCTAACAAACTATGTCATACCTACTGCTTTAAGGGAATAATCTCACTTCTGGGAAATTTATATTAATAAAGTAATTACACAAAAAATACTGCATAAATCTGCCAATCGCAATGTTATTTTCAATGAAAAATGAAAAACGTTGAAATGTTCTGAACGCGAACAGTTCAATCAATTCTGGCATAGTAGCCCACTTGATATAAAATTATTTAGCCATTTAATTATAATTGTAAAATCTATGTGCAAACAGAAAACTTTAATTATCTAATGCTATAGGAAAAATGAAAAATGCCATATAGTGTTATAGTGACGCCAACATTTTTTAATTCAGAAAAATGAGGAGGAGGATTCTACATAAAATGTATATTTTAGCAAGGCAATGAAAGTCATGGGGATTTAAATTTTTCTACAAAATAATCTTTTACTTTAGTGATTTTCTGCATTGTCAAAAGTAAAGAAAATAGAAGTGGGAATAAATTCCAGAGAAAGGTAGAAGTAATTCAAAATAAGAATTTTTTAATTTAAACTAAATGAAAGATACGGGAATTTTTTTTATATAGCAAATATTAATGACATTATTTTAGGCTTTATTCAATTCGATAACCTAGACTTATCCTGCCAGCTATGTGTTTAAATAACAAAATAGAAAGATACCCTGTTGCGTATTCTTACCTGTTAAGAAGACCACTTGGGGCATCCCTATATACTCTGAATATCATAGATAGTAATATTTAACTTGGAACATTGTATTCTGCCATTAAACATGTTAAATTGCCCGTACTTTATCCAAGTGTGGCGCTGGATATTTGATGTACCACTATCTTTCACACAATTTACCTTAACTCATCCCTTAATCTCCTTATACCTGCTCTAGCAAATAAGGCATCCGTCCGTTTCTTGCCAGGTGCCCCAGATGAGCCCTTACTGACCCCGTAGCATTACCTAAAGGCCACTGTGAGTTTATAGTTCCAATAAAGTATTCTATCTAAGGTAGAATTTTAGGACTTTCTGTGTCTCTCTAATACTAAAGTGATAATTGCACCATTGGGCTGTTTTATGAGGCATTTGTTCACCTCCAAAGTAGAAAAACTGCAAGAAGGAAGGTTAGAAATTTCATTCCAACAGTAGGACCATTTTACCCCTGGGGAGACAGTGCCAGAAAGTCCAAGCTAGGATACATCTCCTTTTCAGTTTGTGCTTTCATTGGCTACTAAAGTAAAACTTAAAGTAAAATTACTACAAAATTAACATTGCTTACAAACACACACAAAATAAGACAAGAGGAAAGTTCCATTTGAAAGATGAATCTCAAGCATGTTGTGAAGGAGTAAATACATGGCTTATTTGTGACTGCAGTGCGCGTCACATTTAACTGTGAACTGATGCGTTTCCTTTCTCCAGTTGTCCTTAGAATAGCAACAGTTAGATTCAACACTGTTCCAACTTGTGCCAGCATTTTGAATCTGTAGAGTTGTTGAAATATTAGAAAGAACAAGATCCAGTGTTGGTTAGCAACTAGGTAACAATAATTTGTTGAATATTTCAAAGTAACTAGATGACTGAATTTGGAATGTTTCCAACTCAAAGAAATGATAGATATTTGAGGTGATGGATATCCCAGTTACTCTGATTTCATCATTACATATTGTATTCTTTTATCAAAATATCCCGTGTACCCCATAAATACTACAACTATTATGTATCCACAAGCTTTTTTAAATGTCACCTGAAATGGCCCTTCACCAAAACTTCCCCAATACTAGCTGGGACTTTTAGGGAAAAGTAGCATGCTGAAAACGTGAGTCATAATTATCTTTCAAATCAATATTTTACTTTGCTATTATTTAGATGTGCAGACAGATTGCCAAAAAAAGAGAGCTCCTGGATGCCCTTCACTCAATTTCTGCTATTGTTAACATTTTACCAAAATACATTTCTCTAATCTGAGGAACCAAATATCAGAGCATCATTACTGAGTAAACTCTAGACTTTGTACAGATTTCACCAGTTTTTCTAATAATGTGGTCCTTCTTTGTCACAAACTAATACAGAATGCCACAATGTATGTAAAGGAAAAAATATATTTAATTATAAAATGTCATTCTCATGTCATCATTTTTCCGGCTTCATTTTACATCTTCTACTTAGCACAAAAATATCAACAACAAAATGAAAACTACAGAGTAGTTTTCAAAATATGAGCAGAGCTTGTGTCTGAAATTCACACACACTGCACCAGAACACCAGGGATAGTTTTATGACTCTGCTTTATTTTTCCAAATCAAAATAGTTATGGCCCTGCCTGCAAAACTAACTAGCATATCCTGTTACATCCTTAATGAGCAACTTTACCCTCTGTATCTCCCCACTCCCCCTTACTCCATCACAAAACACAAGTTATATTCAGTCCAATGTAGAAAGAGTGAGCTGGATCAAAGGCAAAGAAAGAAAAGGCTGCTGTCCCCTCAGCCTACTTCTGCTCTAACTCACATTGCTGCCAGTATTGCTGGTGACATGTGGGCTTCTTGAGGTTTAATCGCTGCTGCAGGGTCATAATGTGAGATAACCAACTATCCAGGCCTGCGATTACGTTTAAGAGAAGAAAACGCCCTGGCCTCTGAGCACAGATTTTTCAGATGTGCTTTTTCTTGACTACCTCCTCCCCAATCACCTGTCCCTTACCCTAGATCTTTTAATCTATGCCTCACATGGCCGCTTCCTCAATGGGGCAGACATTCAAGAGCTTGCCTGAGATCATCTTGCGATGCTTCTGATCCAGACGCCTAGGACCTAAAGTTTCTGTCCTTTCTGCCTCTGGATTTATCTCCCCCTCCCTTCCTTCCACCAGCCAGGAGGAAGAAAGAAAGTCGAATATTTTCTTTTTTTTTTTCAACACTTAAAAAAGAAAAGTACTTTGTTTAATGTGTTGTTGGATTCTGTTTGCTAGGATCTTATTGAATATTTTTGCATAAATATTCATTAGAGATATTGGTCTATAATTTTCTTTTCTCGTTGGGTCTTTTCCTGGTTTGAGTATCAGAGTGATATTTGTTTCACAGAATGTGTTGGGAAGTATTCCTTCTTTTTTTATGTTTTTCTATGCAGCATTAAAAAAAAATGAAGACTTTACTTCTTTTATGTTTACATGGATGGAATTGGAAAATATTCTTCTTAGTAAAGTATCTAAGGAATGGAAAAAAAAATATCCAATGTACTCAACACTACTGTGAAACCAATTCACAATCACTCACACATGCATGTGAAAAATGAAACACAACTATAGCCCAAGGATGAAGGAGAGAAGGGGAGGGAGGGGGAAGGGAGGGGGGTGGGATAGAAGGAGGGTTGGTAGGGGGATCACACCTAAGGAACATATTGCAAGTACAAGTTGGATCCATCAGGTGTAGAGCATAAATGTTTTAATCCTGTAATTAGGTAAAAGTGGTGAAGGCTACGTTGCTTAGTAGGATGTAAGCATTCCAATTTGTACAAATAATCAACACATTGAATCTTATGATGGCATAAATGTATTTATGATCTATGTACGAATGACTTAATAAAAAAAAAAAAGAAAAGAAAAGTACTGACCCTGTCCATTCAGTCTTTCAAATCTAAGCTTAATTCCTTACAGGAGATGCATATCTTCAAATAGCAGTTTGGGGCTTTCTTCAGAGGGGAGACTTGCTTTCTGTTTCACTTTGGTCCCCTAAAACTCTGATTATCTTCTCCTTTGTCTGTGCCTAGACGCAGGGAACAGAAACTAAGAAGTGATTGGGGAGGGGGTGGGGAAAGGGAGGGGAGAAGGGCGGTTGGGTGGTGGGAGGGTGACTGGAAAGATCACCTATATATCTGTCTAACAAGGGTACAAGTGAACTTTTCTAGAACTGGAATATGAACGTTTTGATACAGTGACTAAGCAAATGACATGAGATTTACGTTAACCAGATTGATG
>CAUYQV010180357.1:0-13625 GCA_963574575.1 Galagoides demidoff
TGTCCAAGAAGATGGACAGGCTAAGTGCCCCATCGGAATACTAAACACTGTATGTACCAAAACATCCTATGTACCCTATAAATATGCATAATTATGTGTCAGTCAAGAATAAAAATTTTAAATATCAATATAATACCATTACAGTTTGAAAAGCAAGAATTTTCCATAATCTCCTTTACCTTAGCACAATTCCTATCATTTCTCTACACAAATATGTAATTTTAAGGTTGAAAATAGTGTATTATATGATTCTTGCTTTTTTATTATATGTATCTTCCTTTTTCCACTTATCATCATAAGATTTTCTTTGGGTTACAACAAGGGGGGGGAGGGGTGTCTTAACTACACCTAGTGGCTCCAGAATATTCCATCAAGCAGCTGGATCTTAAATCAACTCTATTCCCCTAAAATTACGGTTTCTAGTTTTCTAGCACTACAATACTCATTTACACATTGAGCTTTTCCCCTTCCTTAGCTCTTATTCATGGTAATTTCCAGGGCCTCCTAATTTCCCAGCCTCAGTCTCTTCCACCAGAATCCACCTGTCACAAGTTTTTTTTTTTTTTTTTTTTGAGACAAGGTCTCACTCTCTTGCCCAAGCTAGAGAACTTGGTGTTAGCCTAGCTCACAACAACCCTAAACTCTTGGGCTCAAGTGATGCTCCTGCCTCAGCCTCCGGCGTAGGTGGGACACTAACGGCTGTACTACTCCAGTACTGGAATGCCCAGGGACACTAATGGCTAAGACCATTTTATTAGGAGAAAGGCCCAGACATGAGATCACGGAGCCCATGGTGGAGAGGCACAGACACCAGGGCTCCCGACAGGAGGTGCCACACCCGCCTCCCTGAGATGTGAGACGGCCCCCAACTCACCCTCTTCACAGCTCCTTCCCCAACACGCTTCAGCTGCCTCACTTCTGTTCTCAGCTGCTCGCAGGACAGCCACGGCGAGCAGTTTTTCATCTGTCCTATCTTAAAGTGGCCATAGGGACAGTGCCCCGGGTTCCCCGAGTAATGCTGGGGGGAGGTGAAGACCCGGCCCAGGCAGAGGTAGAGCAGCACGTTCATGAGGGCCATGGCCAGCAGCAGCCTGACTGCCGGGTGCACCTCCCTGGGCACCGGGCCTTTCCTGCTGTCGCGGGGCTGCTTCTCCATGGTTCTACCCTCTGTGGTTTCCTGAAATAGAAATGTAACAAGGAGGAAAGACATGGTCAGTTTTCACTTCCATGAAGCAGACCTGATGCACCTTCTACTCAAAGGTCCTATAAGCTATGGCCTTACCATAAGGGTTAAAAAAGGGATTGAATATGATTAGGTTTATACTAAATGCCCAACGATAGCTATTTCCATTGTCATTACTTCTTACTACAAACTGGAATGTGGTTCATCTAGATTAGGTTAGGAAGGGCTTTGTGTCACACACAGCAGTTTGCACTAAGTAGACACCTGTGAATATTCAGGAAAAGGAAAGCAAAAAATGTCAGTCCAGAGGGGCCAGGGCAGCAGGTGACAAAGGAAAGCAAGAGGGGCCAGCAGGTCAGAGCGGGGCTGGGGGCCTCTTTACCCACCAGGAAGCTGGCATGTTCCTTGGAGAGCACTCAAAAGCCCCTGAGGTTTTAAAAAGCAAAGGCTACTTTTTTTTTTGAGACAGAGCCTCAAGCTGTCGCCCTGGGTAGAGTGCTGTGGCTTCACAGCTCAAAGCAACCTCCAATTCCTGGGCTTAAGCAATGTTCTTGCCTTAGCCTCCCAAGTAGCTGGGACTACAGGCGTCCACCTAAATGCCCAGCTATTTTTTGGTTGTAGTTGTCACTGTTGTTTGGCAGGCCCGGTCCAGATTTGAACCCGCCAGCTCTGGTATATGTGGCTGGCGCTTTAGCCATTAGAGCTACGGGTGCCTAGCCCAAAGGCTACTTTTTAACAATGTGACAGGTGTTTAGCCAGGTGTTGTGGCAGGCGCCTGAGGTCCCACCTACGCAGGAGGCTGAGGCAGAAGCATCACCTGAGCCCAAGAGTTTAAGGTTGTTGTAAGCTAGGCTAACACCACGTACTCTAGCCTGGGCAAGAGAGTGAGACCCTGTCTCAAAAAAAAAAAAAAAAAAAATTGTGACATGTGGATTCCAGAGGAAGATACTGAAGCTGGGAAATTAGGAGGCCCTGGAAATTACCATGAATAAGAGTGCTCCCTCCCATACCAGGTACAACTGTGACATGAAGGGTTACCTTCCAAAAGCAGCTTCCTTCTCCCAGCTCAGGCCTCTATACAGACAGCAGGGTCAGTCAGTGTTCTGGTTGGCCCCCAAGGACTGGTACAGAACCCCCTAACTCAGGGTACACTCAGGAACTGTGTTTCAAAAGAACTGCAGCTCTGTACACAGGCAAGTCGCTACAGTCCACGGGTCGGCCTTTCCCAGGGGCCCCTGAGCACTGAAGCGTCCCTTTAGCTTCCCAGCCCTCGGGGGTGCTGCAGCCTCAGGGAAGCCCTCCAGTGACTGGCTGCTGTCGCCACAGCCCCATCAGAGCCCCCTGTGGCCTCCTCTGCCTGCTCCCTCCATCACTGGCTGTCAGCCACTCAGTCACTTAGTACATACCAGCCCCACACCAGACGCTGGAGATACAGGAATGAAATAAACAGACGTGGTTCCTATCCTCCTAGAGCTTAGAGGAAAATCCAGTGGGGAAGACAATAAACAAGTAAACAAAAAAAGTTTATCATCCCACGCTGAAAGGTTCAAGGGCAGAGGATAACCAGGAAATCTGCTGGAAGAAACAGCCCAGAAGACCTCTCAGAGGATGAGACTGAGGCCTGAGAGGAGTCAGCCATGGGCACGCAGGAGCAGGCAGCTCATTCACCCCTTTCCTCTGAGAAGGAAAATCTACCCTCCATCCATGGAGCCGGGACAGGAAGGCAGCCACAAAGTTAACAGGAAGTGGCCAAGGACACACTGCAGCTGCAAAGTGTCAAATGATCCTCTTCTTTGAACAGCCACCACTTTCTCACTACTGAGAACCGTTCCCTGAAGTCAGAGACCAGAAAGTTGCCTCTTGAAGTCTTGTCAGTAAGAATAAACAGCCCACTCTTGCCTGGCGGATCAAAGCCACTAACACAGAGAAGCTACCGATTTCCAAAACAGGGTGGAGCTGCAGACAAGGAGTCAGGAGGTGATACTGCACATCTATGTTACTATTATCATCTCCTAGAAAACCAGGCCCCGGCGTCCACCTTGCAGTCCAGACCAGATTAGGCCCCTATTATAGACACACCGCTTGTCTTTGAGCCCATCAAAACACGATTTCATTTATATTTTGCCTAGATCCACCCCTCCCCCAAATTCAATAATAACTGTTCCTTTCCCTTTACTTGAGACATTCGAGTCCCACTGGTGTGCAGTCTCACGCAAGGTGATGAGTTAGTAAACAGGTTTGCTCTGGGTGGCCTTATGCTGGTGATCAGGTCACCTTCTCTCTTCTTCAAACTTACATCACCTCTTCCCCCACCTTCACTCTCACCAGATTGTTTCCTATTTTGTTGAAGAAAATGGCAGCAATCAAGAGAGTGTTTCCACTGGCTCCCCATCCCACGTCAGGTCCCAGGCACTCTCTCTCCTATTACCCTGGCACTAGCTATGCAACCCGCTCAGGCCTGAGCACAAGACCCCAACCCCTGCCCCCGGACAAGGCTCCATGCACACTGTGACCTCCCACCTGTGGTTCTTGCCCACTGTTCTCTCCCTCCCTTTTCAGCAAACTCCATAAAAGCTTATCTGTACTATCTCCAACTCCATCCTCTCCACCCACACTGATCTTATCAAGGTCACTGGGTCAGCACAGTGACCTGCATGTAGCTAAACACAGCAGCCAGCACAGTCCCAGGCTCACCTGACTTATTAACAGCGGCAGAGGGACTGAAAACTCCTCCGCTCAAAATGCCTTCTTTGCTTGCTTTCAGGAAACTACAGCTCCCTTCATCTCCTCAACTCTGGGGTCCCCAGGGCTCAGACTTCAGGCCCCTTTACTCTCATCCTGGGCAAGCTCACCCAGGCTCATGATTCTGTGCCCACCTGCTGACAGCTCCCATAGGGGCAGCTGCAACCCCAGCCTCCCCAGAACTTGAGGCTTGCGTCTTTGACATCCCCACTTGGATGTATGTTGACGGACAACTCAAAAATAGTATTTTTCCCTCAACAATAAAAAAAACTAATAACTAACTTTAAAATGGGCAAAAGGAGAAAGTAAAGGATACTGACAGGTCTGGGATTTCCTTTTGGATGAAAATGTTCTGGAATTAGACAGTGATGGTTACACAAACTGGTGAATATACAAAAATCCCTGAACAGTACACTTTAAAATGGCAAACTCTATGATATGTGAATTATATCTCAATTTAAAAGATAAAAATACTTCCTAAACTTGACTTCTAGCCTCTTCCCCTGCACTCCCTGTTGCCCTGGCCAGTGAGGCTGGGGGCAAGGACCAGCGCCAGCACAGAGACACCGCTTCCTTCACCAGGAAATTTTAGAAATGATGGACTCTTCCACAATTCAGGGTAGTTTTTCTTACTTGGTAAGAGAAAATGTTGCATGGTGTCCCCAGTGCCATTAGGAGGTGGCACTTTCCCAAGTGATCCCATTGGCTCACCCACCCTGTTGGGGTCTCCAGCCATAACCTTAAGGGTCAGGACGCTGTTGTTCACCCTTTTCATGAAGCTTCCAGGCCACATCATCCTCTCTGGCCCGTTCCTCCTGTCATCTTCAGAAACTTAAACTAAAACTGTGACAACTTTCCCCACTCAGGCCTCAGTCTTGGGGTTTTTCCACCTGATCCTGATTCTTAGCAGGCACTCTTAAAGCAATGGATGAAATGATGACCACCATCCTTCTCCCACAACGTCTAAAGAAACCATGTGTCTCAACTTAGACTTCAGGGCAGGGATCAGCAAACGTTTTCTCTATTAAGGGCAAATAGTAAATATTTAGACTTAGGGATCAAAAGGCAAAATCGAGTGACAACCAAGTGACTGTGATTCATGATGCCAAGCAAGGACAGGCCACCTCCCACCTGTCAGTTACTCAACCGTTGGCGTGGATGATAGCAGTGCTGGACAACACAGAAACGAGTGAGCACATTTACTCATGGACATTGGAATCTGAATTTTATAGAGTTTTCACTTATCACGAAGTATTATTTGAATTCATACATGTGCACAACATTTAAAAAGACAGAAGCATCCTTAGCACTCAGGCTATACCAAGGCAGGCAGTGGGCTATAGCTGGCAAGCCCTGCTGTGGTGATGATAGCCCTGCAGGTCTGTCGAAGGCCAATGTGATCTCCACAAACATGGCTTTGGTGGCCATCCAAACACTCACGGTTTCCAAGTCTGCACTGCAGCCCAGATCTTTCTCCTATGCTTCACCCAGCTGGCTCTCCAAGGTCTGGGCTGCCCACAGCTGAACTCATGATCTCCCTCCTATCCCCACATACCCATGCCTCCTCCAGGGTTCCCCTGTGATGGACACATGACCCACTAGCCCACTCAAGTCATAAACCAGGTGACTTATGTCCCATCCCCTAACCACCAAGCCAATCCCCACACAGTCAACTCTGCCACCCACACTTCCCACTGCAGCCCACCTCTCTCCAACCCTGCTGCCTCCACCCTGGCATGAGCCGGCAGCACCCCTCACCTGGGCTTCTGCAACAGATTCCTGCATGATCTCCCACTTCTTCCTCTTTTCCAATCCATTCTCCACCAGCAAACAAGACCTTTTTTCTTCAGTGAAATGTTTCAAGCACAGACAAAAATAAAAAATAGGATCATGAACACCTATCTAGCTTTGTCAAGTTACACTGCATTGTATTTGCTTCAGATCTTTTTTAAAGAAATATGACATGACATAGACACCTTAAGCTGAAGCCCCTCCCAGTGCAATTCTCCTCCCCCCAATTCCTGTCCTCAAACTGGTACACATCAGAGGTTCTGAAACTGCGGTCCCTGGGCTTGTAACATCAGCATCATCTGGGAACTTGGGAGAAATGCAAATTCTCGAGTCTTCACCATAGACCTACTACTGGATCAGAAATAAAATCTGGGTTTTAGTAAGTCCTCCAGGTGATCTGGATCCGTGCTACCGTTGAGAACTACTGGTATATTTAACTCTCATACATGCTTTTTAATTTTAATTTTTTAAGAGACAGGACCTTGCTACATTGCCCAGGCTGGAATCAAACTACTGGGCGCAAGCAACGATCCCACTTCAGTCTCCCAATATGCTGGGACCACAGGCCGGAGCCACTGAACCTGACTTCCCATACATGCTGTTCATTTTCACAAGTATGTGCCCATAATAACCAATAATGTGTTTTCAAGCTTTATACTGGTATTGTCCTTTTGCAACTAGCTTTTGTTAAAAGTGCAACACTGTTTTTGAGATGTATCTGTGTAGATACGTAAAACTCTAGTTCACTATTTTTTAATTGTTTGGCTACTGCACGATAAGTGAAATAAGTTTTGCACCCATCTCCTTATGCATAGGTAGAAGAGCTTCTCTCTGATATATATAGGGTGATCTTTTAAAGCACAGATTCGGTCTTTCCTTGCTTAAAAACGTTCAACAGCCCCTGCACTGCCACAGGAAAACATCCGAACTCTTATGAAGTCCTCTGACATCTATCCTTCCTCAGTCCTGAAGGCACCCTTTTGGGGGTGCCCACACCCCTTCATGTGGGTTCCTTCTTCCTCTAGGTGAAGCCTAGAATGAGCCATGAGACTGTGAGCACCCAAAGGACTGCCTGCCTGTCCTCTTCACCACTGTATCAGAGCCTACGTGCAGAGGTGCTCCGTAAAGATGCTTGAGCTGCCCACTCACTCAAACATTCCCCTCCGCGTGCCCTCAGCCCCACATGCTTTCTGTCTCCTGTGTTCTCTCTCCCACTGAGTCACTATCCCTCTGTGTACTACCCTCCTCTGAGAGCTGCTCATCCACCACCTCCTTCTCCCATCTCAGTCCCCCAGCCCAACCCACACAGTTAACCCTGTACCCTCAGACTGTTCTTATGCCCACCTTGCCACTTGGGTGAATTCAGGTTTTAAGGGATATGAAGCTTATGCAACTTGGTGGAAGAATAATTCTTTAAGAAAACATACAATTATGTAGGTAAAAATTGCTAGGCCCCTCACCAGGGTTTTGGAAGGTATTTGTGGAAGTGAAGACTGTCCAAGAGTCATCAAAAATGCACATCTGCTTGTCTTTCTCCAGCTCCACGCAACCCGCCCCGTCTACCTCTCTATTTCCATTCAAAGCCTGCCAACATCAGGTACAAAACTCTGTAGAGCTTCAGAAATTCATATTTTTGAATCTGTGTTGGGCCTTCATCATTACCCAACAATCCTTTAATGTGTTTCTTGTTGAATCTGTATTTTATGTGCCTCAAGAACCTTTTAATTATCCCTAAATTCTCACCTACATTTCTGAATCCTCTAAAGGAAAAACACACCCAAAATTCAATTGACTTTGATCGTGTCAACTTCACACAAGTTCTGTGAGGCAGAAATAATTATTGATGTTCCCATTTTGCAGATAAGAGAACTGAATCAGAGGTTAAGTGACACATCCAAGGTCACTAAACTACACACAGGAGAGTCAAGTTTTTGGGCCTCAAACTCAGACAGACTCATAATCTAAACTCAGCAATGTTCAGGTGTTAGACTGCACTGAGCCCAGTGTGGTCATCTGGGACAGTGGTAGGGACGCTGAGACTGCTCCTTTCTCACAGAAGGCTTAACCCACCTCAATACCTGATCAGGTTTTTTTCATTTAGAGGCCTATTTCTGGAGTAGGCTGCCCAGAGTTTAGGGTAAGTCTGTGTGGCTGAAGGAACTTTCTTGCTCAGAAATACGCAAAAACCACTAAAATTTACTGGTCTTGAAAATTAGCCATCAAGTTGACACATAAGGATTGTGGGGCCATTGGGTAGCAGAAATTCAGGCACTGTTTAAAAACAGGATTTCTGACATTGATAGGAAAGGCTCAATAATAGAAAAAATTGGTGCTTTACTGTTTAAAGTAAAAAGAAAATAAAAACAATGGAACCAAATTTCATGCAACCACGGAAGAAACACATTAGTGTCATCCAACACAAATTAGATTACAATTCCATTTTGTTGCTAAAGTATATGGCACATCAAGATGGTTATTTTAAATATGCCGAGTATTTACTTAGCCTTCGATAAAGGCAAAGGATGTCGAAGACAAGATTACTAAATACAACGGCTTTTTCTTTTTTAAAAAGAGCAGCGTCTGTCTACACTTAGAGCAACAATGACCGCGCACAGAACCAACGCCCAAGAACAAACAGTCAGGGCCTGTCACAGCTGGAGTCGCCGCGTTATTTACACGGTGGGCGCCGGCGCAGGGCCAGGCGCTCGCTGCCCAGAGCCAGCGCGGCCTCCTGGGAGGAGAAACAGCAGGACTGGGGCCCTGGGGTGCCCTGGGAGCGGCGGCCACCACCGGGCCGGGCGCAGGCCCCGCGGGAAACCCGACTGCCCTCCGCGCCCGCAGCCCCGCCCGCCGGCCCGCGCCCCACGGCCCACACGCACCCTACCTTCGGCACCTCCTGCGCCGGCGCCGCTGGAAACTGCGCCCGGCCAGGGAGCGCAAGGCCGCCCCACGCCCCGCCCCGCCCCGCCCACCTCCCCGCCGCGCACGCGCAGGCCTGACGTCACGCAGATCCCGGGCTACGGCGCTGCTTTAGGGCGGCTGGCGCGTGTTTCCCACCTAATGGGAACCGGGAACCGTGAGGTCTAGGTGAGCAGCACAACGGTGGCTTCAGAGTGCAGCCTTCGGACCGGCGGCGGGAGCAGCATCTCCAGGGAGGTTGTTGGAACTGCGGCGTCTCCGCCCCGGGCCCCGGCTGCTGGAGCGTGAGCGCGGCTGGGGTGCTGGACGCCGCGGGGCTCAGCCCGGAGGGCGGTAAAGCTGTGCTTGGCACGCGCAGTCCGGGGCCAGCAGCCCTGGAAAAGGGGAAGGAAGCCCACGGGGGTGGGGCGGCAGGAACGTCACATCATTCTAGTCCTGAGCATCTTTCATGTCTAGAGACACGCCTCAGATCTCACGCCCGCGTTAGTGCAGGTGTAGACGCGGGAGCAGGGGAAGGCTGCGGCGCTGGCAGGCGGACCCAGGGTCGGGGCGTTTCCTTTACATCAGAAGCGTCGTCTCCCCGAAATCAAGAGAACAACACCATGTGGGTTTAAAGAAAAAACCGTATCTGTGCTTGCAATCCAAACAATTTTAAAATATTAATTGTTGCAACTTTTGCCTATCAGACATACTGCAGAAAAGAAAGATCGTACCAGACCTGCCGTTGATACCCAGCGTCTAACGGTTTCCCTCATACGTGAGTGTAAATTGGAGTGACCTGGTGTGCCCCCTATGGACTCACATTTGCAAATGTGTAATGCAAATCACATTTCTAGGAATTTCTCCATCAGAAGGAATGACTACATCTGCGAGATATATGCACAAGAAATCTCGCTGAAGCGTTGTTGATAAGGGATATTGATAGTAGAAAACCAGAAAACTAAAGCTATTAAAAGTGATGTTATGAGTGGGTACAATTTCAGTTTGAGCAGATAAAACAGTTGTGGAGGCCGAGCACACTGTCCCATCTGTAATCCCAACGTTTGGGAGGCTGAGACTGGAGAGACTGCTTGAGACTCTTGTCTCAAAAAAACAAAAATGGTACAAAACACTATCCTTGAGTTCTTTAAAATATGCTAGTGGTTAAATACAAAAACGACGGTATGTAAAATTGTCTGATGGGGTTTTCAATGTAAGAAATGGTGAAGAGGTCGAGTGCAGTGATTCACACCTGTAATCCTAGTGCTCTGGGAGGCCAAGGCAGGATAGTTGCTTAAGGTCAGCAGTTTGAGATTAGTCTGGACAAGAAAAAGACCCCATCTCTGAAAAAAAAAAGAGGAAAAATTCCTCAAGCATGCTGACTCATGCCTATACTCCCAGCTACTACTTAGGAGGCTCAGGCAGAACTGCTTGAGCTCAGGGGTTTGAGGTTGTAGTGAACTATTAATACGATGACACCCCTACATTCTAGCCAGGGCAACAGAGTGAGACCTTGTCTCAGATAGAAAGGAGGAGAAATGGGGAAGGGCAGGAAGGGTAAGATGTATACAGTGGCAAGATTTCTAAATGCTAACGGAAGCGACAAAATATTAATTCTAAATAGGCTGTGGAAAATTGAGTATGTATTTTGTAATCACTGGAATAACTGTTAAAAACAAAATGAACCAAACCAAAAATAAACAGAAGGTAACAGGAAAATCTCCAAACACTCGGAAATTAAACAATACACATCTAAATGATCCAAGAAGGGGAATACTTTGAATGAAAACATATACAAAATACTAATATTTTTAAGCAGCTAAAGCAGATCTTAGAGGGAAATTTATAGCACTAAAATGCTTACGTTAGCAAAGAATAAAAGCCTAATCTCATGGACCCTCACATTAACCCAAAATAAAAGCTTGTAAATAAAAGTAAAAAATGTCAAGTCAATCATCTAAGCTTCTACCTTAAAAAATTAGAGAACAAAGTAAACCAAACCAAGTAGAAGAAATGATGATAGCAACGTTGAATGCAATTAAAAGTTTTCTGTTAGACTTCATATTAAACAGTCTGGCTGAAACCCACTGACTTGGAGTAGTTGCCCACTGATGGGTCACAGTTCGGTTTGGAACATTCACTTTTGTACTTAACTTCCAGGGGCAGATATGCTGGATTCCCTTAATAATTTGAAAATTAAAATTTGAGTTTAAGGCCTCATTAAAGAATATAACTGGTCAAATTATGAACTGGTCTTCCTTTATGAACCCTCCCAGATGCCATCAAATATCCCTTCTGTGTTCCCACGTAACATCTTCAAGTAGCCCACGTAGCATTTCCCAAGGTACTGAAGATAGAGGTGATGATGGTTTTTTCCTAACTCCAACTTTTACGCAAGTGGTATTAATTGATACTACCATATCACAATTTAAATTTTTTTATTCATTAATAAAACAATAAACTCATTACATATTAACAAAAATCTTATGAAAATTACATTTTCAAAAAAATAGAAAGATGACATTTCCATTTTCGCAAATCTCTTTAGTGTGAATTACTAGAAGACGTCTGCATTCTTGTATTTACTTCTACATTCCATCAGTTGCAATGATATTTTGATTAAGGTCTATAAAGAAAATCTGGACTCACACAACTATCTATAGCTAGAAAAAGCGTTTTAACAGCCTTTTCAAAAAAAATGGGGATATTCTTCTTTGATACCACACCAAAATTTGACTAGTAGTAGTTTCTCATAGCTGTAATGTGGAATCTGCAATCCTATCAATAAGCTTTTTATACTCATGTTATACACCTTGTACTTTGAATGGATTTATCCATGCATGGGACCTTAACATTGTGGATGAGTCCTGGGGAAATACTAGTTTACTAAGCTTTTCATACATACCAACTGTTGACACATTTTATTATCCAATATGCAAAAATGGCATTTGTTAGTATCGCCACTGATTTCATTAGGTACTAGGAAGCTGTCAATCCGTCTCACTGTGGCATAATTTTACTTGAAAGCTCATGTTTTATCACTGACAGCACTAAATTGTTTTCTGTGATGTTACAAGCTTATTTCATTCATTTTTGGAAGGCTATATGCCAGCCACCCAGGTATGAATCACCAGTTTATCAGTTGTTTGTGCAAGGAAATGGTGTTCCATAAAAATGCAGCCCCTATGACCCACAGCTTACATGATTCCACAAGTACCTTTTCTCAGGACAGCCATAAAAATAAGCTTTGCGCCTACTTCATTTGGTCACATTAAAATACAGAAAAGACAAGTTGGGTGTTGTCAGTAAAATATATGATGACTGATTCCTCAAGGACATCCTTCAGTAAATGCACAGCAGGGAATACGGTGACTGCCACTGCCATTTTCCCCACCACTGGTTTTGCACCAACAGGGCCAAGAGCACCACAGTGATAGTGAGAGGCAAATAGTTGTGAACTGGCAAACCCCTGCACAGACCACACTTTGAGAACTGTGGGTCCCATGAATGGAGTGTGCTGCCAGGTCTGTGTATCCACAGTTGCCACTGGGAGATGCCCTCAGCATGAGCTGAGCCTAAAATCATTCTACACTTAAATTTGGAGCCTCCATGCCCGATTCAAGGCTCATTAAACAACCTTTGGCTAATGAATTGCCACGCGGTTAAACGGTCAAGTGGTAAGGTTGATGCCACTGTTTGGTCTACTTCATAGTGACACTTCTGAGTATAGATTAATAAATTGCCATTATGCTTTCTATTAAATAATGTCTTAGAAGCTTTGTTGAGTCAGCAGCCCTGATCCCACCAATTTGGGGACACTGATGATACAGTTTCTGAGAGTAAATACTACCCCATGAGAACTTCTCTATTTGGTTTTGTTTCTTAGGAGACCTTTGAAATTGTCTACATACAGATGACACTCTATGCGATTTCAAATATAAAATGAGATTTGGGGGATCTAAAAGTAACACACACTAGTATGCAAAATGTTAAAAATAATATTCCCCAAATACATTTTCTCAAGAAAGAAGTAAAATATTATTTCCTACATTTATCTTGAGAAAAGGCTACTCAATATTCTTTAGTTGTAGTTCAGTGCTTTGAATGGTGATCAAAAATTGTTGATAAAGGGTGATTTAATTAAGTGCAAGTACAATAAACCAGCTTGCTCACCACTCCCAAACCCTCTCTGGCAGGTCTTCCTGAGTGGGAGAGGCTGGGAAGCTATAAACTACATTTCCCAGATACGTCATACAGGGTCTTTCTAAACAGGTGCACTGACTCCCATTAATTGGGAAGCACGGGACATGGAAGGGCAGCAGGCAGGTTTG
This sequence comes from Galagoides demidoff, assembly GCA_963574575.1. Taxonomy (NCBI): domain Eukaryota; kingdom Metazoa; phylum Chordata; class Mammalia; order Primates; family Galagidae; genus Galagoides; species Galagoides demidoff. Next base: position 12,946 of record CAUYQV010180357.1, read on the forward strand.
CACAGAGCGTGGCAGAGGGCACAGCCTGGAGCTGGCAGCCACTACTGTGGCTTTTCACTCCTCATTCTGGCAGCAACATGATGGCCCAGTTCCTGCAGTGTGGTTTTGGCTGTACTCCCAAAAGATCAGACAGTTGCTGTGTGAGCTATCTACCTACCCCCAGAGTTTAAACTACCCTGAGAGTGGACTTTGTTGCAGGAACTGACTGATTCACATTTCACACGTACATTTCCTCTAACATAATCCTGCTTCTGGTTTCTACAGTTTTATAGCAACATTTTCTTCCTCAATTGCTTTTCTAAGCTGAGACAATGTCCTTTGTATACAGTTAAATGTTATTTTAAAAAATGAAACTATCGTGGCATTGTTTGTAGATACATCTGTAATTTTATTACAAAACCATTCTTTTGGCATTAGTTGGTTACAGTGATAGCAAGATACTGTGAGTGTGGCATAGCAGTTCTGATGTAACAATTGCATCTCCCACAACTGACCTGTCATCATTATTGCTACAAATCCTGACAACATACCATTTAGGGAGGGGTAGATGCTAAGAGTCCGAGTAAATGTTGTTGGTAAGACAAGACTATAAAAGTTCCGTTATGGGAATGTTCTTACCCCTCTCCTCCAATTACTTTGCTTTTACAAGAATCAAATTACTTAGAGCTAGTCTGAATAGC
>CAUYQV010180361.1:0-12589 GCA_963574575.1 Galagoides demidoff
CTATGTCAATGAATAAAAAACCAAACAAAAATAATAGTTTTTTTTTTTTTTGAGACGGAGCCTCAAGCTATCCCCCTTGGTAGAGTACCATGGCATCACAGCTCATAGCAACCTCCAACTCCTGGGCTCAAGCGAGTCTCCTGCCTCAGCCTCCCAAGTAGCTGGGACCACAGGTGCCTGCCACAACGCCCGGCGATTTTTTGGTTGCAGCCATCATTGTTGTTTGGCGGCCCAGGCTGGGGCTTAGAACCGTCCACCTTAGGCGTACGTGACTGGCGCCTTAGCCGACTGAGCCACAGGCGCCGAGAAATAATAGTTTTAAAATGAATCACTGGGCTGGGCTTGGTGGCTCATGCCTGTAATACTAGCTCTCTGGGAGGCCAAGACAGGTGGATCGCCTGAGCTTAGTTCAAGACCAACCTGAGCAAGAGCAAGACCCCATCTCTACTAAAAAGAAAAGAAAAGAAAGAAAGAAAAAAAACAAAACTAGCTGAGCATTATGGAGGATGCCTATAGTGCCAGCTACTTGGGAAGCCCAAGCAAGAGAATCACTTGAGTCCAGGAGTTTGAGGTTGATGTGGGCTCTAATGCCAGGGCACTCTACCCAGTGTGACAGAGTGAGACTCTGTCTCAAATAATAATAATAATAATAACAATAATAATAAAATAAAAATCAGTGGAAAGAAACAAAATAAAATGAATCCGTGGGGCACTGGCCTCCGAGCTTCTCCTGGCTGGAGCTTGCTCCCTTGACTTGTTGGTATAGGCAGACTCTGGGGTACATCTTCCCTGGAACCCTTCAACTCTGGCACTCCACCCTCCCTGCTGCCCTAGGGCAACTAAGAATAAGGTTTGAATAGTTGTGTTTGAGGGGGTCTGCTCTCTGAGACTCACTTTTCCCACCTGTGAAATGAGGATGATAATATCTCATAGGGTCATGGGGGCATTAAGTGAGATAATCTATGCCAAGCGCCCACCCACAGGGTGCCAGCCCTAAGGAGATGCTCACGGCATTTGCACTGGCTACATGTAGGAAAGACCGTTTAGTCCGGGCAGAGGGAGTTTCTCAGGTATGAGTAGATTTGTGATAAATGATAATGACAGCCTTCTCCGCTTCCCTCCCTTCCCAATGGGACTATGGCCCCATTCCTTCCCTTCTCTGTGCTCTGTTCCTCCAGTTACAGGGTTGGACTGAATGAGCTTTCTCTGATTTATATGCATTTAAAACCCTCAGTAGGGCCATGCATGGTGGCTCATGCCTGTAATCCCAGCACTCTGGGAGGTGGAGGCAGGTGGACTGCCTAAGCTCACGGTTTGGAGACCAGCCTAAGTTAGAGTGACCAACCTGTCTCTAAAACCAGCTGGACGTTGTGGCAGGAGTCTATAGTCTCAGGTATTTGGGAGGCTGAGGCAAGAGAATCACTTGAACCCAAGAGTTTGAGGTTGCTGTAAACTATGATGCCACAGCACCCTACCGAGGGTGACAAAGTGAGAGTCTATTTCAAAAAAAAGAATAGAGAGAAACCCTCAGTGGCCACCGAGGACACTTTCTCATTTCAGATATGGGTTGGTGATGTCCTGATGAAGTGGTGAGTTGCTGAAGGTCACGAAGTTGCTGAAGGCATGTCAGAGAGAGACAGAGCCAGGACTGGCACTGAGGTCCCTGAGCTCCTGGCCAGGCTCTTGTCCTCTGCTCCTCTCTCTGCTCAAGTACATTCATGTCCAGGCAGCCATGTGGAGACTGTCCCCATGTGGGGGACTCTCTGCCTGGGAGTCCCCTTATCTTCCTGGTTCTGATTGTTACTGCAGAAGGGATGCTGCCCACCTGGTGTTTCCCCAGCCCCTGTGCCACATCTGCCCCCACCAGGAGGCACTGAGTGACACGAAGGCATGACTGGGTTCCTTGGAGAGGGCATTCCCGTGGTGAGTTGGGGCTTAGTGAAGGGCTGGAACTGCAGTCCTCCCTGTCCTGTTAGGAACCAGGCTGCACAGCAGGAGGTGAGCAGTGGGTGAGCCAGTAAGGCTTCATCTATATTTACAACTGCTCCCCATCACCGCATCCCCGCCTGAGCTCTACCTTCTGAAAGATCAGAAAAGAAATTCGATTCTCATAAGAGCATGAATGCTACCGTAAACTGTGCATGGGAGAGATCTAGGTTGTGGCTCTTTTTGAGAATCTCATGTCTGATGATCTGAGGTGAGCCGAGGCAGTGAGGCCAGCACTGGGGAGCTGCTGCAAATAGTTTATCATTAGCAGAGATAATAAATCAATTGCTTAAAGACTCATCAAAACCATCTTCCCCACCCCTGTCCATGAAAAAATTATCCTCCACAAAACCGGTTTCTTTTGCCAAAAAGTTAGGGACCTCTGGGCTAGGACCTCCAGGTGCTCAGAATTAGGGCTCTCGTGTTCAACGATGCCAGCCGCCCCATGAGAGCCTCTGACATCCAGCCCAACTTCTGTCCAGCCCAACTCTCAACCTTCACTCGAAGCACCCCACCTCACCCTGGCCTGCCACTGACCCTCAGAAGCTCCCAGCCTTGAGGGGAGTCACTTTCCTTCCCTGGGCCAGAGACGGAGGCCAAGGGCTCTGACCTCCTTCCAGCTCCAAGTGGGCTCTTTCTGTACTTTTCACCCCTGCGTTTCATGAGCTCCTCAGGACCCTGGACCCCTGGACCACATATCCCATCTCTTGTTTAATTAGTGTAAAGCTGGTCTCTGATTTTTGAGCCTTGAACTGACATAAGGAATTTGAGCGCTTCTTTATCAGCACTTGTGTTTCCGGCAGGGCAATGTGTCTGCAGTTTTAGGTGTGGGCTTGGCAGCCCTCTGCTGTCTGTGCTGATCCCCCCGGGGAGATGTGGGGCTGTCCACAACTATTCAAGCTGACGTCCTGAGAGGACAGAGACCCCTCGGATGTGCAGGCGTGCGTGTGACTGATTCCAGACTGACTATTCTAATCCTGTTTTGACTGATTTAATCTGGTTTTAGTACGGGTTGACCCAAGAGGTTTGAACCGGTTCATACCAGTTTCAGCTGGTTTTAACTGGTGGACTCACTTTAGTTTTAACTGGTGTGCTCAGTTTGCTTGTATTTGTGTCGACTTGACTATTCTGAGTTCATTTGTGTCTGTTTCGATTTGAGTGAGTTCAATAATAGCAGGCACTTGCTTTGTCCTTGTGAAATGCCAGCTCTGTTGATTCCAAGTACCTTACATATATGACTCCATATAATCCGCGTAGCTGCCCTGTAAGCAGGAACTGTTATTAGTGTCCTCATTTTGCACATAGGGAAACTGAGGCATGGAGAGTTTTGTTTTTTTTTTTTTGAGACAGGGTCTCATTCTGTCGAGGTGGCACACCTACCTGAGGAGAGCTCACTTACTCTCCCTGGAGGCTGGGGCAAAAATCCATTCCTTGTCCCTTCCGTCTTCTGGTGGAAGGCTCTCATTTTGTCGCCCTTGGTAGAGTACCCGGGAGTCATAGCTCACAGCAACCTCAAACTCTTGGGCTCAACCTATGATCTTGCCTCAGCCTCCCAAGGAGCTGGGACTACAGGTGCTCACCACGACAGCCTGGCTATTTTCAGAGACAAGGTCTTGCTCTGGCTCAGGCTGGTCTCAAACTCCTGAGCTCAAGCAATCTGCCCTGTGAGCTCAGGCAATCCACCCACCTCGGCTTCCCAAGTGCTGGGATTACAGGCATGAGCCACCTTGCTCAGCCTAGGCATGGAGAGTTTTAAGAAACTTACCCCAGTTGCTGGGTGACCGAGCCTGCTTTATCTGGCTACTGTGTGATAAACAGTCATACATCTGGCTCTTAGCTCAATACCGTGCTCTGCCATGGCAGAGTGACGGCACCACTCAAGATGTTATAATATTGTCCGAGCCAGTTTGTTCTGATTTTGCTAGCGTGGATTGCTTTTGCTGGCTTGACCTAAGCACAGCTTTGATTTCAGCAAGTGCTAATAGACATATGGTCTCAGGCTACATGGATCCTCCTTGAAATGGAAAACCATTGTAATAGTTTATTAGAGCTGCCGTAACAAACTGCCACACACTTGGCTGCTTAATACAAGAGATTTATTTTCTCAAATTTTTGAGGCCAGAAGTCCAAAATCAGGCTGGGTGAGGTGGCTCACACCTGTAATCCCTAGCACTCTGGGTGGCTGAGGTAGGTGGATTGCCTGAGCTCACAGGTTCCAGACCAGTCTGAGCAAGAGTGAGACCCCCTCTCTAAAAACATAGCTGGGCATTGTGGTGGGTGCCTATAGTCCCAGCTACTGGGGAGGCCGAGGCAAGAGAATAGCTTGAGCCTGGGAATTTAAGCTGTTGTGAGCTGTGATACCACAGCACTCTACTGAGGGTGACAAAGTGAGACTCTGTCTCAAAAAGAAGTTCAAAATCAAGGTTGGCAGGACTGCTCTCCCTGGAGGCTAGGGCAAAAATCCATTCCTTGTCCCTTCCATCTTCTGGTGGTTCCAGATGATATTTTTTTTTTGGAGACAGAGTCTCACTTTGTCACCCTTGGGAGAGTGCCGTGGTGTCGTAGTACGTGACAACCTCAAACTCTTGGGCTCAAGTGATCCCCATTGCCTCAAGCCTCGCCGGTAGCTGGGACTACAGGTGCCCATCACAACACCTGGCTATTTTTAGAGACAGGGTCTTGCTCTTGCTCAGGCTGGTCTCAAACTCGTGAGCTCAGGAGATTCACCCGCCTCGGCCTCCCAGAATGCTGGGATTATAGGCATGAGCCACCGTGCCTGGCCTCTAGCTGTTCTTTGACTTGTGGCCATGGAACTCCAATTGCTGCGTCTCTGGACACATTGCCTCCTCCTGTCCTGTGTGTGTCCTCTGGGACATTTTATAAGGACAGTGGATTTAGCCCCTCCCCCCAGATAATCCAGAATGATCTCCTCCTCTCAAGTTCCTTAACTTAATCACATCTGCAAGGACACTTTTTTCAAATAAGGTAACATTCACAGGTTCTGGGTGTTAGGATGCAGACATGTCTTTTTCAGGCCTTCCATTCAACTCATTCCAACCATTAAGGTCACTCACACCACCGCATTTTCCCCTGAGTTTCACCCGGCTGTTTCGCCCAACTATTGGGGTTTTATCACTTTCTGCTTAGGGATCAAAAGAGAAAAGCATGGAACGTCCTTGTGGCCATGAAAAGGCCTCTTGACCTTTCCAAGACCCATGTATTTAGTATTCCTCGCTGAAAAGATCAAGGCTTCCTGGAAGTGTCAAGTGAGATGTGGAAATGTTTCTGTAAACAGGCACTCAAGGACAGCATCTGCTTTCTAAGATATTGTTGGTGATAATACCAAGTTCATTATTCCTGTGAGAGCTTTCTTTTTTTATATAGTTAATGAAATACTAAATTTATTTTATTTCAGATTAATGCGAGGGTACAAATGATTACATTGTTTGCGTTTGGAAAGTCCAAGTTGTAGCTGAGCCCCTCACCCAGGAGCTGTGCCATATTCCCCTACATTGCACGCACCGGGTGAAAGTTTACCAATCCCCCTCCCCCTCCTCCCCCACTTGCATTTAATTGCGTTTTTCTCTTGTGTGGGCGTGTAGCTGCTCATCTGCTGGCTGCATGTTAGCGTTGAGTACATTGGATACTTGCTTTTTCATTTTTTGTGACACTCAGTGAGGAGAATGTTCTTCAACTTCATCCAGGTTAATACAAGAGATGTAAAGTCTCCATCTTTTTCTAGGCTGAATAGTACTCCATGGTATACATATGCCATGAATTTATTAATCCATTCGTGGGTTGATGGGCACTGGGGTTGTTTCCACATCTTGGCAGTTGTGAATTGAGCTGTGATAAACAGTCTAGTGCAAGTGCCCTTATGGTAAAATGATTTTTTTTTCCTTCTGGGTAGATGCTTAGTAATGGGATTGTGGGATCAAATGGAAGGTCTACTTGTAGTTCTTTAAGGATTCTCCATAATTCTTTCCATATTAGTTTGCAATCCCACCAAGAGTGTAAAAGTGTTCCCTTCTCTCCACAATCACACCAGTGTCTGCAGCTTTGGGACTTTATGATGTGGGCTATTCTCATTTGGGTTAGGTGGCATCTCAAGCTGGCTTTTATTTGCATTTATGTGATGCTTAGGGACAAGGAGCATTTTTTCAGGTGTTTCTTGGCCATTCATCTGTCTGCTTTGGACAAGGTTCTGTTCATGTCTCTTGCCCAATGATATATGGGTGTTAGAGCTTTTTTTTTTTTAGGAAAAGTGAAGTTGAATTGAAGGAGGGCAAATAATTAAGAGATGAGGAGAAGCTGTTAACCCCCATATCCCTGCACTCCTAGTACAGTGTCTGAAAGAAGCTAGCCATCTAGATGAAGATGGAGGAATTGTGTCTTTACTCAGAAAATAGACTTCACAAGGAAATAACACTCGGGGGCCCTTCATGCTCAGCTGGCTCATGGGAGTCTACTCATTCCTTGGATAACTATGGCCGCTGCCGAAGCCAAACCCTCAGGGCTTGGGTTTGAGGTCCTGCTATGCCCCTACCAGCTTTGTTTCTGAGTCTTTTTTTTTTTTTTTTTGAGAAGGGGCCTCAAGCTATCTCCCTGGGTAGAGTGCCATGGCATCACAGCTCATAGCAACCTCCAACTCCTGGGCTCAAGTGAGTCTCCTGCCTCCGCCTCCCAAGTAGCTGGGACCACAGGCGCCGGCCACAACGCCCGGCCATTTTTTGTTTGCAGCCATCATTGCTGTTTGCCCGGGCCTGGGCTGGGGATTCGAACTCGCCACCTTAGGTGTATGTGGCTGGCACCTTAGCCGATTGATATAATTAATTATATGAAGTAGTTTTGCCACCTTCATTTATCAAAATGAAGATGCAGGCTTAGTTATGTTAGTAATTTGTTCAAAGTCATGGAGCTTGTGGTAGGACCACGATATTGACCTAGGCCATCTACCTGCAGAGCTCACAGTATTAACAATGGAGTGTCTCACTTGTGCTGGAATGGTCACATGAACCACCAGCGGGATTCACTCTTTGTATTTGTGTCCTTTGGTAGGTGAGATATAATTCTGTATAACTCAGATCAACCTTTTGTTTTGTTTTGGCCAATGTGTGAGTCAGGCTAGCAAACAGGACATTAGCAGTGTTATGCAAAGCACTTGGGGCTTGTGCTTCTGCCCTCTCCAGAGAAAGTCATGTCCCAGTCTAACCTGCTTATCCCAAAGTAGATGAGAGACAACCATGGGGTACTGAGCTCAATTGTCCCAGTTGTTTCAGGCAAAACAGTGTAGGTGAGTTAAGCCCCACTGAGGGCAACAAGATTTGACTCTTGTGACACATGAGCCATAATTATTTAATGTTAAGTGTGTTATTTTTGTAATAGTAGTCTGAGTTTTGAAATTGTGTTTTATAACTCAATAGGTAATTGGTACGCTAACCTTTCCAGTTATAAAGCACGAAGAAGAATACCTATATCCAAGATTTGTGAAAGGACCTAAAGTTTGAGGATGACATCCATTCCCACGTTCCCATTGCTAGAGTGCTGAGGAATTTTTGTTCAGAAATAATAGAGATGACAACAGTGTGATGAAGCACTAAAGAGACCACCACAGGTGGAAAAAGAAACTGCTTGGGGGAAGAAAGGAAGACCCTCCCAGGGAACAAATCGTCTCTTGAACAGAATGGATTACTCCTGAAAAGGGACTTGGAGAAGGTCGGAAGGGAAAGAACCTGCCTGATCCTGACTGAGGCTTTCTTCCTCATGCCACTGCTAATGTGTAGTCACGTTCTTGCACCAAGAAGCCCAGCTTACAGAGAAATTTCTAAGTATACTATGTATAAACTCTTATCTGGTTAAACTCCCCTTAAGAGATTCTCTGTGGTTTAGGTTGAAGGTGTTTCCCTCCCTTCACCCAGTAAATTTGTATTTCCTCGCATCAAAAGTCCAGAGTCTACTTCAAATTGGTATTAATATATAAGGCTTGGATTGTCCATGTAAATCCTTGCTTTAACAATAATGATGGGATAGAAAAGTCTCCTGGCCATCTGTCTAGCTGGTTGGGCTTTCAGATTTCATATGCAGTGTATGGGGTTTTGTTTGTTTGTTTGTTGTTTTTTAGAATAGGCCTTAATCTGTCTTTATGCAGAGATTTTTTTTTTTAGATCCTACATAAATCTAGACCTCCCTGCCCACTCCCATATCACACCACTGGCCAAACTCCAAACCCTCAATCTGCTTATACTGTTAGAGATGGTAGGGCACCTGGCTACTTCAAAATTTATAATATATATATTTCTTTTTTAAATGTCAATATATTTATGGGGTATAAGTTGATTTTTGAATTATTTAGATGAATTATATAATGCTGAAGTCAGGGATTTTAGAGTATTCATCACTTGTATAGTGTCTATTATACATGGAAGGTAGATTTATAACCCTCACTCTTTCCCACCTTGCCATCACCTTAGTTTTCAATGTCCATTATACCACTTTTCCACATATATGTGTTGTTTAATTCCCGCGTATAAGTGAGAGTATGTAGTATTTGTTTTTCTGTTCTTGAGAAACTTAAAGTTAATTATTATCCATTTTTATCCAACTTGCTGAAAAAGACATTATTTCATCCCTATTCATGGCTGAACACTACTCCATTGATTATAATAAATATATATATATATGTATATGTATATGTTATGGCTGACCAGTACACCACTGTGTATATGTGCATAAATATACGTATGTACAAACACACACACACACACACATACGTATGCACTGCATTTTATCAGCCCACTCAGCAGTTGATGGCTACTTAGGTTGTTGTTTCCATATCTTTGGAAATGTGAATTGTGCAGTAATAGACATTCAAGTACCTGTGTCTTTATGAAATTACTTCTTTTCTCTAGGATAGAAACCCAGTAGTGGAATTGCTGTATGAAAAGTGATATAGTTTTAGTGCTTGGAGAAATCTCCATGCTTTTTTTCATAGAAATTGTACTTGTTTCCCTTCCCACCAATATTGCATAAGCATTACTTTTTCAATGCTTCTTAATCAACATCTGTTGTTTTTTTAATTTTTAATAATGGACATTCTGACAGTGGTAAGATGGTATCTCACTGTGGTTTTAATATACTTCCCCATGATTCTTAAAGAGTATGTTTTCATATATTTATTTTCCATGTGTCTTTTTAGAAAAAATCTGTTAATGTTGTTTGACTCTATTTTGATTTTTTTTCCTGATTTGTCTCTTGTAGAATATGGATATTAGTCCTTTATTCGATGTATAATTTGCGAACACTTTCTTTCATGCTGTAGTTTGCGTATGTATTGTGTTGATTATTTCCTTTGCTGTGCACAACTTTTAAGTTCCACTTATTTATTTTTGTTATTGCTTTATTTTCTTTTGGTGTCTTAGTCATTAATTCCCCAGACTATGTTTTTGTCTGTGTTGTCAAAAATCAGTTGGTTGTAGCTATATGTCTTGTTTTCTGGGTTCTCTATTCTGTTTCATTAGTGTATGAGTCTACTTTTATTCCATTACCATGCTGTTTTAGTTACTATAGTCTTGTAGTATAATTTGGATAATGCTGTGTTTCCAGATTTGTACTTTATGCTTAAAATTGCCTTGACTATTTGGTCTGATTTTGGTTCCATATAAAGTTCAGGATTGTTTTATTAAAGATATGTGAAAATTATGCTGGTATTAAGATAAGAATTGCATTGACTCTGTACATCACTTTGGGTAGTATATACATTTTAACTTTCTGCCGATCCACTAAGATGATATATTTTTCAGCTTGACTGTTATTAGTGTATAGAAATGATACTTATTTCTGTGCATTGATTTTGTAAGCTTATATCTTACTGGTTTATTTATCAATTCTGGGAATCTTTTTGTGGAATCTTTAGGCTTTTTAGATATATAAGCATGTCGTTAGCAAACAAGGATAGTTTGACCTCTTCTTTCCTGATTCAGAGGTTCTTTATTTCTATCTCTTTCATTGTTGCTCCAGCCATGACTTCCAATATTATTTGACTAGAGTGCTAATGGTGGGCATCCCTTATTATTATCATTCCAATTGTTATAATGAATACTTTCATCTTTCCCCATTCAGTATTATGGAGGGGGGGTTCTCACATATGGCTTTTATTATTTTGCGGTGAATTTCTTCTATGCCTAACTTGGGTAGGATTACTAATATGAAGGGGGGATGCTGCATTTTACCAAATACTTTTTCTACATGTATTGAGAGGATAATATGAATTTTGTCTTTAATTCTATTTGGTGATGTGGTGAATTGCATTTATTGATTTATACACGCTGAATCACTCTTGTATTCCTGGAATGAAACACATTGATCATAGTCGATTATCTTTTAAATATCCTGTTGGATTTAGTTTGCTACCATTCTGTGGATGGTTTTTGCATCCACTTGTTTTAGATCTTGGTTTTAAACACCATTCGGCATCTAACAGCAACCAGAGCACCCAAACACAACCAAAACAAAAGAGAAAAATTACTTCCACAGGAACCAAACTCATAATAGATCCAAAATTGTGTGTACCACTAAGTTTAGACAAGAGAGTGGTCTGTATTAGCAGCTTTAGGAAGAATGAATTTTGACAATAGTTTTGGAGACCTAGCAATGGGACTCGGCATGTGGCTTTTGTATCTTGGACCCAACAAAATTTCCAATTCTCATTTCTCAGGCATCCAGAGACATATACGATTCCTTCCCACTTCTCAAAACTGTCTTTCCCACATTTATGTTTTCATGTTTCTCAGATAAAATCTATTGAAACTCATACAAAAATTACTTTAGGGAAATATTTTCAGTAAAAGTCTATTAAAGGTAAATTTGTGGGAGTACAAAAGATGTCAGGAATTGTAGCTTCCTTGTTGACATTGTCCCTACATGGCAACCTTCAGTGCCAGGTGGAACTTCAGTGGTTATTTTCAATATTTTGCACCAAAAAATTATGTTTATCATAATCAATTGAGAGAAAAAAGCCCATGGCAGAGAGAATTTGAAATACCACAAATAATCTCTTATAGTGACTTTTATCCTATTTGTTTCTACCCACTTGGCTTTTCCAAAGTAAAGTTAAAACAAAAACAAAAAAAATGGCTTAGTGAAGTAAATAACTGTAACATCAACCATACTATTTCAATTTTAGTCTCAATGAATTTTTATCATATTTCAATACTGGATGTATCTACCTTTTGTCAGACCCTGTGTGGGGTAAGTATTTAGATTAAAACTATGTGAAGCTATCCTTCAGAGGCTCTTAGAGTTGATAACATAATTGATGGTTATTAAAATACAATACGTGAAATAGTTTATTGTAAATGTGCTCAGGTTTTTATGAGAGCAGCGGAAATCACTACTGTGAAATCTCGCAATTATCGTTCAGATATAATAGAACAGATCTTGGCTTCTGTGCTTTGTAGCAAGCTCATCCAAGCATTTCTTCGGAATGCATTTTGGCAGAGTTTTGCTGCATAATTTGTGTTTTATCAAATCAGGGATTTTTATCAGTAGATGTCATACTTTGGCCTATATCTTCTATGATAAATAGAGTTTCAACAGGTGGAAGCTAGTGGAAGGGGACTCAAATATGAGCAAAATGAAAAAGGCAGGAAAAGCAATTGTTTGTTCATTGACGACCATGTGGTTTTCTCTGTGCAGTGTTGCCTTGGTAAGGGAAATAACAGGATGTCAGGCTGTATCTAGAGAGAGACAGATTGTGAACGGCCTTATTTGCTGTAATGAGTTTTCCTGCCACTGTGAAGCTATCGAAGGGTGTTAACCAAAAAAGGCACATGATTAAGAAAAGAGGAAGTATAGAAAATGGAACTATTGCAAGTAGGAAAAATGTCCTTTTACTGCTATTTTAGTAGGCCATGGAAGATAATCAACCAAAATGAGGATGAAAATGAAGAGGAGATCAGCATGTTGAATGACACTGAAAATGTAATGAAATGCTGTATAAAAAGAAAAAAGAAAACGAGTGATCCCATCTCAGGGTGGGCAAGGGACTTGAAGAGAAATTTCTCTGAAGAAGATCGGCACACAGCCTATAGATATATGAAAAAAATGCTCACCATCCTTAATAATCAGAGAAATCCAAATCAAAACTACTTTGAGATATCATCTAACTCCAGTGAAATTAGCCCATATCACAAAATCCCAAAACCAGAGATGCTGGCGTGGATGTGGAGAAAAGGGAACACTCCTACACTGCTGGTGGGAATGTAAACTAATATGTTCCTTTGGAAAGACATCTGGAGAACACTTAGAGAACTAAAAATAGACCTGCCATTTGACCCTGCAATTCCTTTCTTAGGTATATTCCCAGATGACCAAAAATCGCATTACAACAAAGACATTTGTATCAGAATGTTCATTGCAGCCCAATTCATAATTGCCAGGTCATGGAAGAAGCCCAAGTGCCCATCGATCTATGAATGGATCAACAAACCGTGGTGTATGTACACCATGGAATACTACGCAGCCATTAAGAAGGATGGAGCTGGAAAATGAGGAGGTTTTTAATACGTAGCGTATGCTGTCCCGGCTGTCTGGGAGACTGTGCGTG